>LBNU01002176.1:241005-265566 GCA_014162995.1 Artemisia annua | reverse complement strand
AACTAAGGCTGTGATGATCAATTCCTAACAAACGTACAAAGTTGAGATTATCCGCATCTTGGCGTGGCAAGTTACTAACTTTGCAGCCATGGCGGCTTAATCCACTTTTTCAGTTGTTTATAAATCTGAGCCTTCAACTGACTATGATAAATGTCTATATCTAACAGCATTATGGCCATATGGTTCCACCCATGTCTTTGGCCTTTGGCTAAAAATGGTATTAATTGGCCGAATGGCTTATGAACCATATTCTTTTAAGCTATTCATGTTAGCGTACACCAATTTAGCACTTAGAAAACTTAATCAGGTAAATAACACTCTTAATCACATTCTTATAATTAATAGGTAGGAGATCTAGCTAGTATGGCATTAGGAACAGCAGTCTGTATGATTCAATGTTAGCAGGGTAAAGCTTTATATATTAATGTGTTTTAATTCTTTTCAGGTAGAAACTCGCCTGATCAAGTTGATTTAGCAATCCGCTTATATTCACCCTCCAGCTGATCAATAGGGTGGTGTTATACCACCTCATATATAGGATTTGTTGATACATTGACAAATTCACTGAACGAAGAACAGTAAGGGGTAAGTTGCATAATGCTTGGCATATTATTTGATGCTTTTAAATGGATAGAAAAATATTTCTTTAAATGCTTAGTTCAGTCTCTTGATGCCAATGTTGAACTGTAGGTTTATTAACGAAGGGATGAAGAAAAGAAATAAAAGTTCTTGAGATAACCACATAAACCAAAATTCTGCTTCTCACAAAAGTTGGGGGCTGAAATGAGTGTCGGATTGCGGGGTTGAAGAACTGAAATGCGTGTGTGATTGGGGGCTGAAGTGGGGAATAAAATGGGTGCATTTGGTGACATGGGTGCGTTGGGTTGTTTCATTTGTTAGAAATTGTCAAGGCCCAACTCTTTTGCTGGACCCTTTGGGTATGGCCCATTAGCTGCTCCCTCTATCCTACCCGACCCGCCCACTATTCACTCCCACCCACATCTTAGCATTAAATTTTGGATCCGAGTGGGTCTCCTCCGATTCATAATCCAGCCACAAACTAAGTATCTTGGCGAGGGAACCTTACACGAGTGGTATACATGTAATTTACAGTTTCACGAGGCAATGATGAGTCTAGGGTGGGGAGGACTATAGATGAGGTCATTTGCATCTTTGCGCGGCAAACTTACTAAAGTTGCAGCCATGGCGGATGTTCTATCTCATAGTTTCGCTCTGATGTTGATGTTATGTATAATGAGAATGGTGGCAGTACTGATTATCAGAAACTATGATGAATCTCTGCAGATTGACTAAATATGTGACTGTCCGCGCGTTGGCGGGGCAAGTCAGTAGATTTGCAGCCATCGCGGATGTTTACACTTTTTTCAATTCCCACCGTCTGAGCCTCAAAAAGAGTGATATGTTTGCCAGAATATTGATCTAATAATGAGTGAATTTAATGTGAGTAATAACCAACTCAATATACATTGGTACACTCTTGATTCTTGAACCGTTTCACCAATTGTTAGTAAAACCAGAGTGTATAATATTGCTCGAAATCAGTAGGCGTGCAACAACAGTTTCGGGTTGGTGTCTAAACTAACAAACTTTTAGGAGACAAAGTAGCCGGATTGCGATTCAGCTGTGTTTCAAACGGTATAAGCTTCATATAGTTTTTTTTGTTCTTTTTTTATTAATCCATGAAATGCAATTGAAGTCTAGGGTAAAGTTTGGCTGCGTAAATGACATTTTGGACACGAAAGTCTAAAGAGGTGTTTTGGATCTAAAGGTACATTTTTCAATATAACAATCGTATTATAGAAAAAATATTCATACCTAAACTGCATATCGTACATCCATTTGATAGCAAAGCATATGGCCCATTTGGCGAAAAAAGAGCAAACTGCACACCCATGTTAAGCAAGCAAAGAGCCCCTTGTTGACGGAAAAAAACACAATGAAACAATCTCTTTTTTGATGAAAAACGGCAAACAACCAATGCAACCCATTTGCCTACATAGAAGCGTGAATGGAACAGCATGACCATTGCTCTCTAAAACTTAAAGGTCTTACCTCTCTCGGCCAAGTCTTATCAGCAACCCCTTCTGAAACACAATCCCTTTGACACGACTCCCTAAATTCGTAGGCGAAGAAATACTGTATGACGATAACAGTTCCACTCTACATCAAGTCAATGGTCAAATTGGAGATGCGATATGGGCTAAATTACGCTCTGTATAACAATCAATATGATTAAAAATGACAAAACCTTTGGTGTAAACTCCGCTTGTTGATTGTGCCATTCTTCAAGTTTCAGGTTTATCAGCAAACAGCAACCTGTATTGCTTCACCATTTCCTGGCATCTGCACGAAAAAAAAAAAAAAAAAAAAAAAAAAAAAAAATATATATAATATACTATATACTATTATATTACTTATACTATATATTATATGATATATTACTACTATATATATAATTGCTATCATACTATATATATTATATATATAGTATTATATACTAATAATAATAATAATAATAATATAATAATAATAAATAAAAATGATTATCAGAACGATAATTAATTAAGGGTTTTTAGATTAGTAGTTCATATAATAGTATTAGAGACTAATGCCGGAAACCTTCCATAAAGACTGCATAACTATTAATTTCTTGACACAAACCACCACATATAACTGATTTGGGGTTTGCTGGTTGAAGCAAAACAATACCAGCAGTAAAGAATAGTTGCTTTATCAGCTTTACGGCTTGCTCCCTGAAAAAAAAACGTTGTCATTTACCTCTGTGAAAAAGGCAGAAACATGTGTTAATGGGTTCGAGTGAGAATTTGATTGCGCACAGTAAGCTTAACTTATTTCAAATACCGATGCCGTTAAACCACATGTAGCATGTTACAAATGAAAAAATTGATTAGAGTTGTTTACATAAATACCTCGTGTGCTGCAATTCCAACTTAAGCCACTTAAAAGCCGGCATTCGATAATTTATTCCTAAACAATTATCAGTTTTCGCTATTACATATCACAAAATCACTTTTAAACAACGACTAAAAACGGTAAATAGTAACAGAAAAGAAACGTATATTTGTGTAAATGACTAACACAGGTAGTAGTTTGTATCGGGTCGCAGGATTTTGATTAGTTTGTGGTTGCTTTCTTTGTGGTTCAGATATTATAATATTTTGGGCCTTATGTGGATAATTAAACAATTGGGTATAAATCCCAATTATTGATGGACTTGAGGCTGATGGCTTGGACGCATAAAAGGCCCGTTGGATTTTTTTTTTTATAATCATTATTTCATATTTATGAAAGTTGGTATCTTTATGCTATCTTAGTAAAGTGCATTTTGACACGAAGGTTTCAAGGTAGGCGTAGGCGATACAGCATGTTGAACGCTAATGAAGGTCATGAACTTCCTTTATTATAAATCTCAAAAAAGAAAGAGACGCATGGATGAGGTCTCCACAGGACGTACACAATGGCCTCATTATATGGTTACAACTATTCTTATTTTATAACACTTGCTAAACCTTTTTTAGCAAATCACCCCGCCGCAACGCGCGGGTGATCCACCTCGTATTAACTGTTAAAGACTATTCTTTTAACTATTGAAATTTAGTTGATTTGATGAGGTGAACAGAGCTACAGGACATAATAATCATTAAAACCACTACATATTTTCAACAAATGCATAAAGCAGATAAGCATAAATAATATAATCACTTTTGTGTTTATAATCTCTAGTTTTCATGCTACTTGTAGACTCTGACTGCTTACAAAAATATAGGAATAACATCACTAAAATGATGACAAAATTGAATTACAAGCATATAGCTGTTCAGTCTCTCACACACGCATACAAACTCATCTGTTTTGTGGGGACGTCGAATTAGCCATTGTTACATAAGCAGGCAGGTCGATTCCAGCACCATTCATCATCTTGAATACCCTTGATATCCACTTGTGGCATAAACAAGGGTGATAATAAATCATTTGGTAGTTTCAGCCCTTCGGCATCAATCTAATGGCAGAAAAGCTTGATTACTGAATCAGCGCCTGCAGTGAATAACCATGGCTGCCTTGGGTGGAACTTACAGTCCAACAAACCTAAACACAAACAACAAATCAGTTTGTAATACCTCGAGAAAGTAAACTCTCAAGTTTGAGCTTTATACAAAAACATTTATATGGACAGCTAAACAACATCGACTCTGCAATCTAACATTTTGCTGACCCCAAGTATTTCATGTCGTACAAATTTCATATAGAAGATTGCTTAACAAGCCCCTTTAAGGATTCCTTGAAATTATGTTAAAATTATAGTTACAGAAAGAACTAACCTCTTCCATCAACGGTTTTATGGCCATGAAGAATCTCCAAAGGAACAATAAGAGGATTTTGGTTCAAATCTGAGTACACCATCCCGTGGAAAACATATGCTGTGCCATCATCAGAAGATGAAGCAAATAAAGGATAGGATCGATGGAAAGCCACATTCGTTATGTCTTTTGGGTGAGATCTGCATTTAACAGGAGACGATCATTAAAATGTGGACAGATATACATTGAAATTTGGTAATAATATGATGTCAAACTTGATCAGCTTTATAGGACTATACATAATTAATAACCGCTTACGGTTACTAATGTATCTTCGTCACAAAAAGAGACTGAAACATGTGTTTGATCAGGACCCTTGGCACACAAACTTTCTGTTGTCCTCTATGCATAATCATTTTTATAGATGGATATCGTGCCATAGAACATTACAAAAACTAAATTGTTGAAACACTATTCTAATTTTCTCAATAAAGCAAAAACTAAATTGTTGAAACACTCCGGGTCACTTTTGAACTATTCAAACCATTTGACTTGTTCTATTTCAACCAAAATTTTAAAGTCAGCAAATTTGATCATTAAAAAGTAACCCCAAATTAAACCATACCGTAAACAGACAAGTCATGAATAATATTAACCCGTACTACTACTTAATAAATTCAGGAAATACAAGTAATTTACATACTTGAGAATTTTGTAAGGTTTTGATGAAAGATCCATATCAAACCAACATAACTTTCCATCCCTGCTCCCCACAATGACATTGTCACCTGTGTGAAGAAAACACCTTTAACATAACTGAAGCACAGCAATTTGTAGGTTAACAATAACTACGGAGTATTAAAGACCATTACTGTTATCATTTAGAGTGAATGAAGTTAGAATAATAGAGTGAGCAGAAACATACCACCAGGATGAACGGAGAGAGATGAGATTTCACGAACACCGGGTTCAAGCTTTTTGATGAACTTCTTCTTCAACAGATCATAAACACGTACATGCTTTTTTGTTGAAACAAAAAAGATGGACCGTGATGGATGAAAAGTTGAAGATACTGCAATACCATGCAGCTTAAATGGTAATCTTTGGGTAAGTTTCTTGGAGAGCATGTGTATTAGTACAGCTTTCGAATCACGTAACAAATAAGTCAAAGATATAACAATTACTCCAAATTTCACTAATGGTATCAGTTGTTGTCAATAGCAGATGTATCACTAGAGCTTTGATAAACTTCTCTCAAAAGTTCTTAAACGGACCAGCGTGACTTGACCCGATTCTTTTACAGATACTAAAAATATTTAATCTGTTAATCAAAAGTGGGGAAAAAAAGTCATTTTTTTTTTTTTTTTTTTTTTTTTTTTTTTTGGTAATGGCAAATTTATTAGGCACACCAGGCCAAAGATTAGGAAAAAATAGTAGTATACAAATAAATCACCCTGCATCTTTGAAATAAAAATTTCATGCGGCTGTATTCAACTAAAATAGAAATTTGGGCTTTCAATTCATCTCGTCCAGTTTGAGATTAAAAAAAACACCAGTCTTGGGTAATTCGGTCTAATTTTACCTCTACCGTATCACCCAAAAACAAGTTGGCTATAAGAAGTAAACAAATAAACTAAAATATATATACAAAAGGATATCTGCAGGCATGACAGTAGAGAAATAGTCTCCTTTTCGATGCCATTCAACTGAAGACACGGTCTGCATAGACGCGCAAATATGTAAGTTTAAATATCTTCCTTACAAAATAAAATGATAGCAAGCAATATGGAAGTACCTTAAAATGTTTGATCCTAACTCCATCGTATTTAACATACTGAGACCAGCTTATACTTGAAACTGCACTTTCTACAACCAACAAAAAAAGACCAGCAGTCAAGCAAAGTCAACTTTAAAAATATGGGAAAACTGCATTAATAGAATAACCAACTTAAAACCAGTTTATATATCACGTAACCAACTATTTTTGCCCTAAAAATTCAGTTTAAATTGATTACAACATTGACATCAGGTAACTACCAACTGGCATCTAATAAAATTCTCAATGTTCTTAGAAGTTTTAAGAGCTTCTACTAAAAAAATTGATGTTAAAGGGTTTTCTGGAAGAAGGAAAAAGAAACGATTGATGCCCGAAAAAGGAATCAACTTTTTATATCATCAGCCCTAAGAAATTCATGAAAAAATAGCCAACAGACACTAACCAGACTCATCTGGGGTGGTGGAAGTTTCGACACGCAGAAGATCTGCAATCATCTTATGTTCTTCTTTCTCAAGCCCAGTGTTCAAAACAAAAACATCTTGTCCCCTGCAAATATATTTTAATCGTACCGTCATGTAACAAATAAAACAGAAAGAATCAATTACTAGCAATAGATATCATTGCATTAGTCTTACATTGAAACTGCCAATAGAGGAAGCTCGGGTACAGGATTCCATGCAACATGCTTCACAGGTTCCCCTAATTCAAATATCTTGAGACATCTACCAGTTTCAACCTCCCATATTCGAACTGTTCCATCATGTGAGCCTGCGTTTTTCACAAAAAATGAGTAAAATACAAGAACCTTAAATCATATCCATTGATCATTATAAAAACCAAAAACTGAAACTTTGAAGTAATTACCAGAAGCAATATGCTGACCAGTAGGGTCAGTACAAATAGATGCAACTGGACCTGTGTGGCCTTTATACTCGAGATAACAGGTTGTCGGGTAAGGTTTAAGATCTTTGCGGCTTGGAAGCTTGGGTTTCAATGACTCAGGGTCGATATTAATCTGGAAAATCAATAAAGATACAATATATAAATATTATTGTTAGAATAAACTGATGAAATCTGTCTTTTGTCATACTTACACGTTTTTTTCGTGCCCTAGCACACAAGTACAAATCTAAGCAACGTTCAAAAAATTCCTTGACGCTCTTTTCATAAGCTGGAACACTTCTCAAAGATGTGAACCTAACAGATTGACAGATGCATACAAATTAGTAACTAAATATTAAAAACTAAACAAAGAATCAATAAAATGAATATCAAATAGATGGGATTACCGTTTGGGGATAAACTTAGGTCGGTCCTCCTCAAACATAAGCTGATAAGCATTAATCTCCTCTTGTGTTGGAATATATTCCTGAGAAGGATTATATGATTCCTCATGTCCTGTGAATAAACATATGGATAGTAAGACTTTTGGTAATAAAACAGAATAAGATTATGAAATGAACAGTAGTCTATTAGAACAACCCAGAAATATAGAAATAAAAAAAGTCAAACCTGGTAATTTAGGTTTAGGTGCAGGTATATATGATAACCCATGTCCTGGCTTTTCGGGATCATCAACCCATAAGTTATAGTAACGGGGTTTCTCTTTTGGCTTGTCAAATGTTATTAGTCCTTTTCTAATTGCCCTCAAATACTTAACAACCTGAAGCAAAAACAGTCAGAATAAGTACACTGGAAAAATTAAGTTTCCAATGAGAAACTAATGATGAAGAAAGTCTCAGTTGTCTATAAAAACGGCTTAAGAGATGCAAATCAGAGATGTGTTTACCATTTTAGCTTCATGTTTTGAAGGAATAAAACGCCTTTTTGGTTCTGGAGCATTTGAGAGTGGATGCCCAGCACCATCCCAAGCAAACCAATCAACATAATCCTGCAGAAAAACCATTCACTTATAAGAATGACCTATAAAAACAATAATTAATTACAACCGGGAGATGTATAAATCCAGCTAAACACCATCTATCGTATTTTGACATAAGACAACAAAGCCACCAACCGGATGTGGATTAAATTCTGCATGAGGCGCCTTTCCTTTCAACATTCTGCGGATAGTCTTAAATTCTTCTTTAGTAATTTCTATGTCTTCATCTTCAAGTTCATCCCTAATCGTGCGCCTGAAAAAATAATATTCTGCAACTTAGAATTAAAAATGCAACATATTCATTATACAGACCACCCATATGGATCATTTATATGCGATTTAGTTATTTCTTAGTCTTAATAAACAAAGAAATTTTGACAGTTCATAATATAAACTACGTATGATGTCCCAAAACCCAATTTCGCTAGTAGGAAAGCTGATAAATCAGTTAAGAAAATCTGCAACCCACCAGCTTTTTGAGTCATCAGTTCTGGCTAAAAATGAATCGAGCTTATCCATTCTCTCCTTCTTCTTGATTTTCCTTCCAGCCTTATCATATCCAATATGCTCTTCTTCCTTATACCATTCAAATGGAACATCTCCAATAGTGTTCCGTGTTTCAACCTAATACAGAATCACACACAGAAAACGTCTTAACAATGGATATATAAACAGAATTCGCTGTGAACATAGGTTCCGGAACTCACAAATTGACATACGCAAAGATGAAAAATTAAATAAACATATATGTCCAAAATATGTTGCATAGGCCGAAACTAAGTACTAGTTTTTTCTCAAACGAAAAGTATTATAACAGACCTCGTCTTCTGATGAATCACTCTCATCAACCACTTCACGTGAATCAACACTATCACCTCCATCACTCAAGCCATCATCACTGCCTGCACTTTGATCTTCTTGATTAAGATCATCATCTCCATCAATTGAGCCACCGTCAATGCTCGGGTTCTCACCATCCTGACATTATAGCAAGAGAGATAGGTAAATAACACATTTATAATTTCAGGTTACCTTGTATATGATCTACTAATATTTTATAATTTCAAAGCACTGAAAATTTCTAAATTATAAATATTATAGATGTGATAGAAAAGAAGATGACTTTGAAAACACACAACAGAATAACAATAGAGATTACTCAAAGAAAAGTACCACTTTCAAATTTTCACACATCTAAGTGAGAAGTTATCGAGCTTGCTTCTAAATTTTGAAAGCATGAACATATCAATTCTATTCTAGAGGGGGAAAAAAAAAAAAAAAAAAAAAAATCCCCTCGACAATTTATTAAAAAGTAAATACCATGTACCTCATCATCTGAAGGTTCACTCTGTTCAGACCCGGATCCCGATTCTGAATCTGAATTTTTTGAAGAGCCATCACTATCAGAGAAACCCTGGAACCAGAAACGTCATGTTAACAAAATAATGATAACACGCTCATAATTGTAAACTGTAAACCTGTAACTCTTTGAACAGTAGCATAAGCAAGTAGCTGTGCACAAAAGCAATCACTCAAAACTTTCAAGCGAAAAAAATCACAATTTAAACCCATTAGTGAAAGTTCTATCCTTCTGTAGGTTCATCGAGTACACATCCCAATTTAATAATCCATATAATGCATGACAAGTAATGAATGTCACCAGTCCTCACCAGCTGAAATCTTATCAGTTAAGAATCACAATGGTTCGTGCTGATTCAATACAAGAATCTTACACACCAGCATCGATAAAAAACAATGCCTACCTTGTATCATATTAATTTTTCTGCTAAACAACAAAGTGCAGCTTACCTAATGCTGTTTTCCGGAGCGCTAGTTTCTAAAATGACGACAAACAAAGCAAATTAACCAATTATGATAAAATAAACCTAGAAAAAATAATTTCGTGTGATTTTCTCTCAAATATTATCCACGGAAAAACTTTTAGGGCACTTTTAGTTGGAGCAACATTTCCCAGCTTTCAAGCTCTAATTTTGTAGGAATTTGAAGGGTGTTTTTATCTCCACAAGAAACTCGAAAGTCTAGAAAATGTGTTTAGGTTATGTTGTATTTTCAATTTAAAAGAAGAAAAGTGGGGTGTTGGTTTACAAAGAAAACGAGAAAAAACGTCAAAAATGTGTTTGTAATTTTCTTTGATTAGTTAAGAAATACTACAAGTTTTTCTGTTTTGTGGCGACATTTTTTACCAATTTGAACGCGATTTCCAGTTTCCATATTTCGTACAAAACTGTTTGTGAAAAACGGTACCAATTTAGTTGGAGGAAACGTTTTTTAATTATCTACTTCTACATTTGTAAGAATCTGGGAGGGGTGGGGTGTTCAGAAAAAAAAATGATAAATTTAGACAAAAGCACGAAAAACGTCAAAAAAAAAAAAAAAATGTGCTTCGTAACTTTCTTTGCTCAGTTAGAAAACAGAAATCTCAGTTTTGTGGATATGTTTTAGTAGAAATCGAATTTGCAAAACTTACGTGGTTCTTATTTCAACAAAACTGTTTGTTTAGAAGCAGTCAAACAGGTTTGTTTTCGTCAACTAATCGCACCCTAAATACCGGTGCAGAATTATATCCAACCTTAATTTACGGCATCAGCGTCTTACAATATATTTTTCTCCATTTCTCTCTTAACTCAACTCGAGAACACAAAAAACAACATTACTTTCCATAACTAAGTAAAACAAACCTAAAACAACAGCCTTCTTAACCATCAAACTTAAACATACTAAAAAAACNAACAGATCAGAAGGTTGGAAAGCTACATTGGTGTTCGTCCTTCATTTCCGGTCTTGACATTTAGACGACCTGATCCACAGTTCACAGACTTTGATGCATAGCCGAATGATGAACTTCAGCTTACATTCTTCTGGTACCAAAATTTCAATATTTTCATTTATTTGAATTGATTTGTAATTACTACGGCTTGTGCACACATAACAGTGTACAACGTGCTTCGTAACTTTCTTTGCTCAGTTAGAAAACAGAAATCTCAGTTTTGTGGATATGTTTTAGTAGAAATCGAATTTGCAAAACTTACGTGGTTCTTATTTCAACAAAACTGTTTGTTTAGAAGCAGTCAAACAGGTTTGTTTTCGTCAACTAATCGCACCCTAAATACCGGTGCAGAATTATATCCAACCTTAATTTACGGCATCAGCGTCTTACAATATATTTTTCTCCATTTCTCTCTTAACTCAACTCGAGAACACAAAAAACAACATTACTTTCCATAACTAAGTAAAACAAACCTAAAACAACAGCCTTCTTAACCATCAAACTTAAACATACTAAAAAAACACTAAAATTAACCATCTACAACCAAATATTCAAATTAACTAATGTTGATTGGAAATAATATGTATACCTCATAATCGTCATCTTCTTCATCATCAGAAACAACAGGGCTTGGAATACTACCATCATCAGAATCCATATCACCATTAACAACAACAACATCTTCTTTTTCTTCTTCTTCTTTTGGTACTGGTTTGTTCTTTAATTTCTTCATTTTTTGGTTCTTCCCCATTGCCTGACGGAGATTATGACGGCAGGATGGATGGATGGAAGTGAGTAAGGGTTTTAGAAGAAGAACCCTAGAATGATTTTATTTGGTCATGTGTTGAGTCAAATGTTTATGTTTTGGTCCCTTAAGGATTGGAACTTATGATTTTCGCACATTTGAAAAAACATGCTCATATATCATTTTACGTTAATGTTTTATTTTTGGTTTCATGAAAACCTTTTGATGACGTATAATACAGATAGGAGGCCTATTGGGCCTGAACTGTATTATATATAATTGGCCCCGGCCCAACAAACAGAAACGATGGATGTCACCGAAGCCCAATAACGAGCAAGGTGCGGTCCGGACCTACAAAGACGCACACAGATCATCTAAGCAGCACTTCTGTAGTAAGCTTGCGGACCAGTTCACGGCCGCGGAAAATGATCTGTGTCCGCATTCATGATTAAGTTGCGGACCCTTGCCTGACAAGGGTCCGCCACTAACAACAATAAGCGAAATACTAGAAAACCCTTGTATTTGGCTTACCTATAAAAGACAACCTTTCGACACATTTACGAGGTATGACTTTCTCACACATCCCAATACATACATATTCTCTGACAACATAAATACTTACTCTCACGTTGTAGCTTAATCGTGGGGTCCGTCCCCACGGTAAGGCTAACGGTTTGTTCTCATTTGTGCAGGGAATCATCTCTTTACTTGGATTAGTGCAGAACATCTCCATTGGCAGCCCACCGGGGGTAGCCCAATACGCAAACTAAGCCTAATCCCTACTCATCACACATTTTGCACTAATAAGTTGGCGCCATCCGTGGGACCCAGTGCACAACTGCGTTCTTGAAAATACTCACCATGAGCAATCATTTCGGCAATACTACTTCCATGTCTACATCTGTCGTGCGGAATATGACAAGGAAGGACAAAACACTGGCAGATCAAGGTGGGCTCACATCTGATGCAGCTCCCGAAGAGCACGGTCGTAGGCACGACCACCAGTTGTTGCCAAACACGGCTGAGGAGGCTCATCAAAAGAAGGCGCCGCGGAAAAAACTCAGGAGGATACATATTCGTCCAAACCCTGAGGAAACTCCGCAACATGCTGAACCTGAAACACCCTAGAGAAGAAAAAATCTGAAGAGAAAAAACAAAGTTCAGCAGTTACAAAACGTATTCAGAAGTTACAATCAAGAGGGCAAGCGACCAAAGTCGCAAGAAAAAAGAAGTCCCGGGAAAGAAACGCTATTCGGAATACTGGGAAAAGAAATGCTAAACACACGAGGAGATAACAAAATGAGCACGCCTGTGCAACCACAAGGTTCCAGCCAATGACCACACCGTTTTAAGGAAGAAGGAGCCGGAAGGGGTTACCAAAACTTCCAAACAGAAGGAGTTGAATTCACTCCTGGGAGGAATGATGAGGCGTACCCTCAAACATGGGAAGGCCGACCGAAAACAAGGTTAAAGTAACGAAAACTGGAAACCGAAACTAAAAAAGCAAGGGCCGAGTATCAAGGTAAATGACCTAGCACGGCCATGGGTGCGTGAGGAAGTTGATCCGTTTACTCCTCGCATCCGCTACGTCTGCCCACTAGAAAGAACCTACATACCAAGTCATGCCAAATCATATGACGGAAGTAAGGACCTAGAGGATCGAATCAAGGTTTTCCAAGTGGTAGCCCGGGTACAGCACTGGGATATGGCTACCCAATGGTATATGTTCAAATCAACGCTCACTGGGCCCGTTAGGGCTTGGTTTGACAATCTGATAAGGATTTATTTGATACCATTTTAAGGGGTCATTTAAGCCCAAAATCATGTTAATATGATCAAATATTTCCTCAAATCGTTTCTTTTTGTATTTTAGGTACTTGGCACGAGAATTTTGGAATATGGAGCTTTTTGGACGAAAAAGAGAAGAAAACAACAAAGTCGCGAAAAACCTGTCAGAAAAGAAGGCCTGACGGCGTCAGCTTATGCCTTGTGACGCCGTCACTCTCTATTTTGAAGCTAGAAGAATTTACACACGTCGGGTCAGAAAATAAATCAAGGATTTACACCTGACGGCGTCAGGTGTATTTTGGAGAAAGACGTCACGTGTAGAGATTACAAGTGACGCCGTCAGAACGTTGACTTGCACAAGACGCAACCCTAATCACGGCGATCTGACGACATCAGAACCAATAACCTGACGCTGTTAGCTTTGTAAATCTATATATAGTTTTCGATTTTTATTCATTAGGTGTGACACTTTTGGAGACCAAAACCCTAGATGAATTTGTAATTGTAAGGCTTTTACAGCCTCTTTTCATCAATGTTTCATTGAAGTTAAGTATTCCTTTTAATCATTCAATATGTCTATGTGTTGTTTGATTATGTGTTTATCTTTTCTTCTCTTTGACATGCTAGCTTAATTTCCTTTGTGTTTGCTTAGATCTAATAAAACCTAGTTATTAATTATTGATGCGTTGTCTATTGTTTAGTTGATTGCTTCACGTTAGGCTAAGAAAACTGGTTGACTTCCTTTGTGTAACTAGCTTGAACGTCTTAGAAAACGTAACCATATGTGCAATATATGGTTTTCTCGTTGTATTTAATGCATGAGTTGATGTTGATGATTCTATGATAGCTTAATTAACTTAAGGTTGTAGGAGAAATTGATATTCATAGAGTTGGGGAATTTAGCACGGCCTCACAACTGGTATTAAGGAATATAACACTTCAACTAAAACAAATAACCGTGGCATTCAACAAATCAATAAAAGATAACTAGGGAGTAGTTAAATCTAAGTAAACACGTTTGTCTCACCATAAGAAGTTCACCACATTTAATTTTCTTGTCATTTTAATTATTGTTTTATAAAAATAGTTTTTGGGTTAGTTGACTAGCAACTAATTCCACACACTCTTCCAAAACCCGAGATTTTACTTGCTTTCATAAAAATATAAAAATACAAAAACAAGCATCCCTCACCTTTAGACTTAATTCGACAAACACTTCAACCTAACGACACTATTCCCCTAGAGAACGATCAATCCCTCGGACTTACATATACTACACTACAACGATCAGGTACACAGCCTGGAGGATTGTAAAACTTCTTACGAGGATTACAATCTTCGCTCATCACAATCTCCCTCCGGAATCAGTAAACAGCTACCGCGAACTGAGAAAAGCATTCCTAGCGCACTTTCCCCAGTAGAAAAATTGTACAAAAAATCCCTGGGAAATCTGTCATGTCAAGCAGAGAAGGACGGAATCGATGAAAGATTTCGCGCAAAGATTCAAGATGGAAAACAGACATATGGAAGGAATAGTGAAAGGCATAAAAATCTCAGAATTTATGCATGAAATAGCTGACAAGAGTTAGTCAAGCGCCTACACGATAAAATACCAAAATAAGTAGGCGCAAAAAAGACCAATGAAAAAAACAACAAAATCAGTTCATCACTAACTAATAAACAACACTAACTGATGAACAAGAGTAACTAATGAAAAAGACAATATCAATCTACATGTTATTAATTAATAAAAAAAATGTTGTCATCAATAATAAGTGTTGTTCATCAATAAAAGGAGTTGTTCATTAGTTAGTGTTGTTTATTATTTTTAATCCATGTTAATCATTGTTCACATAATCCATGTTTTTTTATCATCAAATATGATTAAATCGTCATCTTTAACGTGTGATATCTCGCTCATATGACATCGGATTTGAGTGATTCAAAAACATGAGTAAAGATTGACCTAAAACTATAACTTTTATCTTTACAAATTTTCTAATTTGAATTTACTTTTTGTCAAATTATTGGTTAAACATGCAATAAAACGCAATGCGTACATATTTGTACAAAATTAACAAATTAAAGAAACACCACTTTTTGAATATTGCATTAATAAAATGATGAATGATGTGTTGTGGCACAAACACTAATTTTTGCTTAATAGACTATTTGTTAACAAACTCATTTTGCATACAGGAAACTTTTATGTTTCTTTTTAACTTATTACAAACATAATTCCTTAATGTAGAAGGGCACAAAAACCCCACCTTTTTCCATCTAGGATATCAATCATACCCCACATTACCATCCTACTCTCACCTACTTTTTCCTTATATTCTTCACCAATTACCAACCAACCATTTATCTATTTCTTCTTCATTTAGTACACACAGACCCCCTCACCACCGCACCGCTACCGGCACCTCCACACCACCAATCACCACCACACAACCAATCACTACCGCACCACACAAACCCAAAAGCGCCATCACCTTCACCACCACAATCTTGTGCACCACCTCACACTCTTGCAAATCTAAGGACAACCACTACCAAACAATAGTATTAACCATTATCTCCCCACTTCATTTATCTGCTTTTCTACTCTCCGTCGTTGGAGTCGAACCACCAAAAAAATTTTGGTTCCGTCGATGCCTCAAGGTTGTTAAAATTGGAGGTTTATTGTTGCATTTGTTTGTTCATAGATTTGATATATTTACTGAAGACTATTGGTCTTTTATAGCATTTGAAAAAGTTGACGTGAAGATTATTTTGGTTGTTGCAGTAGATATTTTGTTTGGATGAAAGGGTAAAAAGATCATTTTAAGATATTATTTAAGCAAAATAAATAAATAAATAAATAAAAATAAATAAAATAAAAAAAGCTCCAAGGCATTTAACTCAATTTTAGCATTAAAAATATAAGATAGACATTTTATCAAACCAACCTTGTGTGCAATAAATATGACTAAAACGACATCTTTAACGTGTGATATCTCACTCATATGACATCGGATTTGAGCAATTCAAAAACCTGTGTAAAGTGAACCAAAATTTATAAATTCTATGGTTTAATTTTTTTTTAATAATTCGACAGTTATGAGGGTCAAAAATGCCAAAAAAAAAATAAAAATAAAAAATCAAGACCCATTAAATATGTACAAAAAAGTTTTAAAATATTTAACAAGATTTATACCATATTAAAGAGTATTAAATTTTAAAAATTATGGTGAAATCATTTTCTTTTTACGTTTATCGTTTAAGAGTTATGTGCGTTTAAAGTTTAAGGGTAAATAGAAAAAAAATTGGTCAAATTACTAATATACCTCTTTGACCGAAAATAATTAAAAAATAAGGAAGTTGACTAGATCTCATCTAACACTAGGGATGACTTTTTACAATTTGCATTTCTAAAGGATCTTGTACCTATAAAGCATTTATGGTAGTCTTAGAAGTATTAAATTTTTTAAGCTTAGACACTTGCTATTAATAGAAGTTCTTTTTTCAAATAAAAAATTCAATTTAATAGAAGTAATAATTATTCATTATAAAATATCAATTATTTCTAACTGTACACAGTAAATTATACATCAAAACTTAAGTTAAAACAATATAAATGCAAATTTGTAACTACACAACTCCATATACTAATCATTGAGTTTTCATAAAAGGGAATGAATCTACTAAGAAGAAAAATAAAAATAAAAAGAATGAGAAATGTTTCTAGCCACACATTTCGAATTTAGAATGAGAATTTCATGAGAGATGCATCTCTTTTTGTAGATGCATTTGAAATGTGCGGCTGTGGTTATTTTTCATCCTTCTCATTTTACTTTTATTCTTATTTGATCCTTACTTTTTCATATAAAACTAAAAACCGAACCAAAACTTTCGGTTTTCTTAAAAACCAAAAATCCACCATCGATTTTAGAATTGGTTCGGATTGTTTGGAAAGATTTTTATTGGTCTTTTGGGTTTTGGTTCGGTTTTTAGGTTTTGTTACTCTCCCTACCAAAATGTGCCCAATCAACAATATATTTGTTAATTTCTTATGTTGGTGATTACAAGTTAACCTCTTTTTGGTTTGTAAATAAGTTCAAAATAAAAGATTAATCTGAGAGAAATGTGTACGCTAAAAATTTGCTTATTTCCAATGACAAAAGTTCAATACAGAATAATAAATATCTAAAGTGTTGATGCATAATCTGGCGCGGGTCGATTCAACGACTCTCCTTGGGCCGTTAGTCGTCTTCTCGAGCCCTATTAGACCTGTCAACAACGAAAACCCGTTAGGAGTGGACCCGAGGCCGTAGCCCCGGGATCCACCTCCGACGGTCAAGTTAGTCATCGATGCGATGTAGCATATATGAGTTATTAGGTTTAGGGTAACCTGTTGTAATCTGCTGAATAAAGGGATCCCATCCATGTATTTATAAGGCATGGATTAGGGTTTTAGGTGTAGAGTGGGCCGCTGTCGCCGGGCCTGGCCCATTGTCTGGCCCAGTCCGGACTATACGTCTACAAGCCCCCCAAGTTTAGTATGCGCATGACCTGAGTGCGGATGCTAAACTCAAGTTCATGTTCATGGCCGCGTAGGCCCAATCAACCATAACGGCATGGCCCATGTGTGCGCAACTCAGGTGCGACCTTGTTGGCGCGACCTTGTTGGCGATAGTGCGCACTGGAATTGCGATTGTGATTGTCTCACAATGGTGAAGGTGTCCGTGGTGAAGGTGGATTCCTGTATGCTGCATCCTGGGTAAGGGCGTACCGTTTGTACCAGTAGAGATGCAGCATGGTGCGACAGAAGACGTGCTTCTGTGGCAGAAGTGCGCGCTGTCCGCGACAAAAGTGCGCGCGGTGTGCGGCAGAGGTGCGCGTTGTCCGCGACAAGGTGCGAACATAACATTCGTCTTTATAGCCGACAGAGGACGTCTCCCCTACGGCGAGATGGTGCGAATATTTAAAATTCGTCTTTGTACTGGGCTTGCAATACCTCTTACGTACGATCTGCTTCCAAATATACCTGCGTACGATGTGCGCAAACAATGGTATTATGTACCCTGGTAGCCCCTCAAGTTTGATGGTGCTACTCGTGTAGGAGCATTAAACTTAAGTTTGATGGTGCTACTCAAGTTTGATGGTCCCACGGATGGCGCCACTGTTGATGCATAATCTGGCGCGGGTCGATTCAACGACTCTCCTTGGGCCGTTAGTCGTCTTCTCGAGCCCTATTAGACCTGTCAACAACGAAAACCCGTTAGGAGTGGACCCGAGGCCGTAGCCCCGGGATCCACCTCCGACGGTCAAGTTAGTCATCGATGCGATGTAGCATATATGAGTTATTAGGTTTAGGGTAACCTGTTATAATCTGCTGAATAAAGGGATCCCATCCATGTATTTATAAGGCATGGATTAGGGTTTTAGGTGTAGAGTGGGCCGCTGTCGCCGGGCCTGGCCCATTGTCTAGCCCAGTCCGGACTATACGTCTACATAAAGATCAAAGCACCCCATCTCAGCCATTGATCTATCTTTCATCCTACGCTCTTAATTCAACATCTACATTCAATTTGAATTAACACAAGGGCAGTTTTGTAATTTTGCGTTTCTCACCTAACATCTCACACCACTCACTCTCAGATAATCATTCACACACACATACACACACACACACACACACACACTCTCTCTCTCTCTCTCTCTCTCTCTCTCTCTTTCACATCTTCATCTTCATCACATCAAACCCAATAATAACCAAATCTTTACTAAACATTATGATTTTTTTGTGGTCTGATGACGGGGATTTGCCAGAGAATCCACATATCTACAATGCGTCATCGATGATGTGGCGGTGGTTCGTGACGGTGATTCGCCAGAAAATGAAGTGTGATTGTTTGATTCGTCGGAGATTTGTTTAACACGTGCATATGCCTCTCTCGAGTGTAAAATGAGCCATACTAGCAGAGATTTGCATTTATCATTGGTTGAATGTCCCAAGAGTACCGATTGTATAATAAATTGCACGACCAGGCCTTCGATGTTGATCAAAGGATATGAGGGGTGTTGATATTACGTCAAGCTTGAATAGAAGCTGAAATAAGAAATACTAAGACACTACGTTAAGTAATTGCGCAGGGGTTGGACCCTGCGAACCACCTCCGGCGTGTGAATAAGTATGTGATATGAGAATTTAGGTGAAAAGTGCGGTAAAGTAAAGTAGGTTAGATTGCATACCAGATTCTCAACCCATCCAAGGCTATTTATAGGGATGAAATAACCTTGGAGAGTGTTTGCACAATTTTCGGAGATCATGGGGGCGTCCCATAACGTGTGGTGGCCACTAGGGCTTAATGTCCCACTCCTGCTAGTTTAGCGGGGGAGCTAAAGAGAAAGAGAGGACGTGGGTAAGACTTGGTCTTAGCGATGTTCTGTCTTGGCGCATGTTCCGTCCTAAAGACTTATCGCAGGATACCCCGAAGGGCTTAGTCCTTTGATTGGCGAATTCCTATTTGGTAACTAGATCATAGATGACTAGTTTTACGCCATAGAAAGTTTTAGGAGGCTAGCCAGAGCCTTCGATTATGTAGGTTGCGATCAGACTCGAAGGGGGGTCCTTCGACCTGATCGGAGGGTACATCATCAAGCCCCCCAGTCGAAAGTTAGATATACGTACTAGGATGTATGGCTTTCGACTCTATCACAATTCAATAACTTCTCCATATCCTCGAAAATTGGATAAGAGAAACTTTCAAAAATGCATTAAATGCGCATGCTGATAACTTATCGTTTAACAAAAGATTGTAACGGCATAATTATCGGTAATCCCAACTATCATTCAAAATTTAAAGTTCCAACCAGATACGAGTACGTACAGTATAAATACCCATGTACTCTCAAACCCTAAGTCACACATACCCTTTTCCACTGCAATTTCACAAAGCTGTGACGTGTTCATCTGCAACAATCAAAAGGTAACCTCCTTCCCCATCTTGTAGCTAGAACTTTAGGTACCACAGGGTAGCCATGAGTATGGATGCTAAACGTATCATAAGACAACAAAAATGCACTCTTTCGAGAGAAGCCCTAGCCCTATTTCTAGATGATTACCCAATACCCAAACAACACAAAGTTATGCTCCCAAAAAATAATCAAAGCATCTATGATGCCCCAAAGGGTATGTGGGTTTGTATACTCATGCCTTCACCCGGTCAAACCTGAGAATACCCCTGCATCCTTTATTTCTAGAGCTGTTACAATATTATGAGGTGCACATTTCAAGGTTTAATCCCTTCGGTCTAGCCAAACTTACCACCTACATAGTAATGTGTAAGGCGTATGGTTACGAGCCCACACTAAATGTGCTTCGGGGCTTCCTTAACTTATGTCTCAGAGGGGATTGGCTAACACTGTCGAAGAGGGGTGAAGCAGATGTGCCCGTACTGGTCACAAAACCATTTACAAACATAACCAATTGAAAAGGAAAATTCTTTTACGTGCAAGACACAATCATACCTCCAGAATATCCGGCACTTTTGAATGAAGCCTTTCGTTTTGACCGCAAGAAATTCAACGATCAGCTTCCCCTCAGTGTTCGAAACGATCCACTCTACCAACGCCTCGCTAGATACCCAGTGGATGTGTAAACCTTTCCAGAGCCCATCCTTTTTATGGCTGGTCTTGTGGACCGCTGGGAAGGATCTCCTTTATTGCCAGAAATCCATTGTGATGGCCAAAGTATGTATATGTAACTTAACATAGATGAATAACATATCTGATTATATTTATATATCTGTTTATTTTGCAGTAATGGCCTTCCGAAACTTCGTTGTGTCTGGTGGCGCAAAGGAAGCTAGCTTCATTCCCAGAGACCCCAGGGACTTTAGCTATGGGGTAGGCTCTCCTTCAGTCTCAGTCAATAATAATGACATAGATGCCATGGTATTGGAGCCAACGACATCAGCCGAAGGGGTGGCCCCCCTTAATGCTGAGGAGGCTCCGTTAGGAATAGAAGACATCCCTGATGTGGAAATCTTTTCCTCCGATGATGGTCCTTTGACCTATACTGGAACCTCTAGTATAGCCGATAGGTTTCGTGAAAGGAAAGGGACTGGAATGAAGGCTTCGAAGCCTCCAATCAAGAGAAAGCTTGACATACCCACTCCCCTTTCCAGAGTCACAAAATAGAAAGAATCCAAGGATAAGACTGCTGCAACAGCACCCTCTGAGAATTCAGATGATGAGGACATTCATGGTAACAATTCATGATAAGCTGAATATTGTCAAAAAGTTACTTTAGATCTTCCCACATCTCATAATTCAAATATGTGCAGGGTTATCTAACACAGAGGAGCTTCCCAACTCCCAAGCTATCCTGGATAACCATCTCAATACCGAACAAGAGAGCTAGTTCAGACTGTCAAAAATGCTAAAGAGGAGTTGAGCGTGGTTCAGGCTCGAGAGGAGCATAGGGAGCTCTTGATCACCGAGTTGAAAGCAAAGTGTGACAAAGCTACAAAGGATATTGAGAAGAATCCAACTGTGCAGGATCTACGAGCCAATGCCATGAAGCTTGCTAGTCAATTAAAGGAAGCTCAGGCCGAGTGCGGTAGGCTTAAGATGGAGGAAGCCAAAGCGATTGGGTTAAAGGAGAGAGTGTCTGTTCTTGAGTCGAAGTGTTCAGGTTTGAAATCTGAAAAGAATAGACTCATAAAGCAAAAAACTAAATTGCAACAGGAGGCGACTGCTTTAAGTCTTCAATGTGAAGGTCTCCAGAAGGATAGGGCAGAGGTTGTGGCCAAAGTTGTTCCTTACATCGCTATGGAACTGTACCATAGTGATGAAGTTGGACAAGTTGTGGCGAACTTAGTGAATGCTGCCATGTTTCATGGTAAATGTACTACCCTGGAAGAAATTGCTAAAACCGGAGAGCCTGTGATCTTGTCAAAGGTTCCTTACTATCACCCTTCGCATGAAAGGGAATACGAGGATGTCAGTAATGCGTTTGCATCAGCAGAGTTTTCATTTCTTTCAGAGGCAACCAAAGATCCTATGGCCTCCGTTGAGAAACTACTGTCGAAGAAACCCCGTAGGATTTAACCTTCTTCTCCAAGTAGGAGGACTTCTCCTGTGAAGCCTCCCTCTCATCAAGAAGATCCTAATTCACCAAAGAACGCATAAAAGCTGCCTTGTTGGCAATGATTTTATCCCGAGGGTGGTTTGTACCCTCCGAACATTTATTTTGCTACTTTGATCTTTAGGATGCTTTCTTTCATGTTATCTACATGTCTTAGGATTTTTTATCCTTTCAATATATGTTTTTCTTCTCTCAACGTTATCCAACAACGTTAATATACAACCTAAGGTTACAGTAGATGAATACCCTTATTGTGTGTACTTTGAACCAAGATTTTTAGCAATCGTATAATTTAACTGCTGACAGAGGGTTGTGACTCACTACATCTTTGTCCTTATAGTCAGGGGGCTTCGGATACCCACAGACGTTTTAGGAAAGTTAATGTGAATTATAATGGATGTTTTCGCAAGACATGAATATCTTAAGTCATCCTTCGAACATCGAAACTTGTGGTACTTGGCTGAATAAATCTTTGTTGTATAGAACGAAACAAGAGATTCGAGGGAAATATGTTATATCATTAATTGGATAGGGAGGATTACATCATTTTTATGAAATGAATACTAAGACGCCTACCATTAATGCTTCTTTCCCAGAATGAGAAGAGTGCAATACATAAATTTGAAACAAACGAATTCTCCAAAATGTTGTAAGTCTTATATGTAAAACTTACGAAGGTTGGTGCCATTCCATGTTCTGTCGACTTCGTCTCCAAAGATTGTCGCCAGTTTATAGGCTCCTTTCCCGTAGGCTTCTGCTACTACGTAAGGTCCTTCCCATGTTGGTCCCAACTTTCCTTGGTACTCGGCTTTGCTTGCGCTATTAAGTCGAAGGACATATTCGCCTGGTTTGAAGCTCGAAGGTCGAACCCTGTTGTTGTAGTATCTTTCTAACTTCTGTTTGTATGTAGCTTCCCTGATGGAAGCTATTTCTCTCCTTTCTTCGAGTAAATCTAGGTTCTCTCGAAGCTTTTCCTCGTTTCCTGAGGCATCAAAGTTCATAATGCGCTCCGTTTCCACACTTATCTCTGAGGGAATGACAGCTTCAGTTCCATAAGTCAGACTAAAAGGTGTTTGTTGACATAAATAATGCGTAAAAACATTATTTATATTTTTCGATATCTCTACGTTTTGAGCATCACAAAATGTAAAATCATTAAACGTAAGATTATTACGTAAACAAGTATTAAGCTAGTTTATATCACTATATCCAACTTAATCACTTAAGGTATGAATAAATAAGTGCTTAATACATCTCATGATCAAAGGGGTATTTAATTAATTAATACAAAGTTTATTTAATTATATAAACATATTATATATTTTTGAAAAACAATTTTGATAATAAAGAAAAATGTTTTAATCATACTAAATATATGAATTCAAATCTTTTAACCAAAATCAGTTAAGGTTTTCACCAAATAAACTTTTCTCCACTAAGACAAAATGTTCTGGCCGTTACAGTAGGCGGCCCCTAATTATAAAGGGGCGGTCCCCTTAATTTTAAGGGGACCGACCATAATAAGGGGCCGCACGCTACCATGTGTCAGATTTTGTCAAGAATTTTCCCCTATAAATACCACCTATAAATCTGGTATTAATTACAACTCACCTTTTTCCTTTTTCCAACGAAAAAATTCAGATTCTCAAATCATTCTCATAAACATCTTCCAAAACCCTTGATCATTAGACTTTAGATACTAATCCTTGTTTCAAGGTGATTCAAATCCCTCAATCAAATCCAATCATCATCCTAAGTGCCAAAAGAAGAATACTCCTTCAACCCTTCATTTCAAGAAGTATTGTTATATAATTTGTGTCATAGTACTTTGTGTAGTTTGTGTTGTGATTAGTTAAGTAGTTTTTGGTAGTGCCTATTAGTGAATAGGAGTTGGGCTAGCTGGAAGAAGAATAAGTAGTTTAAGCTCAGATGATATCAGTAGTGAAGTTATTTGTGTTGTTGAAGAGAAGAAATTGTGTTGTGAAGAAGAAAGTCTGTGTTGTGAAGAAGAAGAAAGAAGTCCGTGGGGTGTGTTTGTGAAGATTGGTTCTACTACTATTAGGACCCCGACATTTAGCTCTTGGTCGTTAAGGCCGGTTAATCTC
>LBNU01002176.1:156087-233398 GCA_014162995.1 Artemisia annua | reverse complement strand
TTTTTTTTAAGCATGCAACGGCTACAAATGAGTAAGCGTAATTTTTATTTTTATTTTTATTTTATTATTATTTTTTAAGCATGCAATTGTTAAATAGTACAGTGGGGCCGACAAAAATTACAAACACAAACAAGGCGAACCGCTCACCTATTTCTTTCTTGGAGTGTGTAACTCGCGCGTGACTCGAAGCATAGGACAAGAGGGTGGCGCGTGAATGGTAACTCACCTAGTGCATTTTGCCCCCTTTGCCGAGTAGCCTTATTGCTATCATTCTCAATAAATGTTTTTTTTTGGGTAAAAGGTCAAAAGACCCGGTAAATATACTACTCCAAAAAATGTTTAAGTACAAAAGATATAGGTGAATTCCATATCTCAGCCCGTTACATAGGCGGAAAAGCTTACATAACAAGATACTTCCTATTCTCTAAACAAGAAAATAAACCACTACTCAAAAGATAACATTAGACTCCTACGAAAACAAAATTACTTCCTACCAAAGCCTTGGAGCTTGATACCATACATGTCATAAAAAGCATCCAAATTCCTGGAAGATCGTAGACCTGCTGCGCATAGTCATCATAATCATCTTCAAGATCGTGACCACCACCAAATAGGTTTACTGACTCGTCAAAAGTGTTCACAGCCTCCTCTTCATCACTTTCGGAATCAACAATCTCTCCCACCTTAGAGAATGGGTATTCTTAGTCACTCTTAGTTTCTCGCCATGTCTCTTTAAGAAATGTGTCCGTTGTGACCCTCAGCGTAATGTCTGCCAAAACTTTTGCCAACGCGGCATACCAACATGTTGTGACCATATTTGTGTGTGTACTCGTGAACAAAATTATTGCTCAAAATGTTACGGTGATGTATTTCAAAAACACAATATACTTTATGTTATATTAAACACATGTTATTGCTCAAAATGATTTTTCACGTATAGTTTATATCATATACGCCAGGATATATATTATTCAAAATTATCTAGTAATACTAGCCCTTGCCATACATATCATTATCAAAAAGTTGTTAACTTGCTTGATCTTCGTATGAGTTAAGCTTGCGTCCCGAGTTATGATGAATAATGAAATATAATATTGCATGCCTTTAGATGTTCTTGATATTAAAAGTTGTGGTATTCATAACTTAGAAATTCATGGGAGGAAAATTCAATTGCATACCCTTATTTTGGTGCATGAAAGTTTGAATTATGAGAATAAATTAGCTAACCGGAGTTCAGGGCGTTCAGCTCCTGTCTGGCTTGAAACTTGAGATGCAGTCGGCAATGTTTTTCTTATGAAACTTAGTGCTTGTTAAGATAGGTTCTATTAATGTCTGTGGTGTATGAATGCTTTAACTTTGTCGAGATCACAACAAATATGTATTATGAGATGCGTGGTGAAGCTCGTGATCATGCACGTTTATGCAATTTATACTTTTTAACATTGTTCTAAATTTTCTCTCAGATTGATGCTGCAAAACCTGTTGAAAAAGTTTTAGAACCATTCAAGGCCCTTTTCACCTTATTGGACAAGGTAAAACAATTTAAAATATCTTTAGTGCCTAGTAAAATGCTTTTGGTTGATATGCTTGTGGAGGTCGTTGCCTAGGTGTTATCTACCTTTACATCTTCGGTCTCGTCTTGAATGGCTGATGCGCGGGATTGCGACCACGCACTAGGGTTTTACTTCTTAAAGGATCTTGAGAAGCTTGCAATCCCCACCAGGCAGTGTACCTGACCGATGTAGTATAGTGTAGTGGCAAGTACCGGGGGATTGATCGTTCTCTAGGGGAATAGTGTCGTTAGGATTGAAAAACTACTCTAATAGGTCTAAGGGTGAGGGAAGATTCTTTTTGTATTTTTATATTTTTATGAAAACAGTAAAAATCTCGGGTTTGAAGGAGTGGGCGGAATTAGTTGCTAGTCAACTAACCCAAATAACTACAATTGCAAATAAAATAAAATAAACTGAAAATAAATGTTTGTGAAAACTATATGGAGAGAAGTGTGTTTACTTAGATTTCCTTACTCCCTAACTATCTTTTACCGATTGATTAGTGTGTATTAATTGCGTGGATGACGAATTGTATTCCTTAATACCAGTCGTGGGGGTGTGTACGGACTTCCCCAACTCTATAAGCTCCTACTTCACTCCTATGTCGAGCCGGCTAACAAGCTCTTAACATGGGATCACTAGAATTCGCTCATGCATTAAATACAATCAAATAACCTTAGTACACCTTGGTTCATGTTTCTTAAGACGTTCAAGCATGTTACCAATTGGAAGTCTGCCAGTTTTCTTAAGCCTAACATCGATAAACATTCACCCAATACAATCAATAACACACCATTCAATCAATAATCAATAGTTAGGTTTCATTAGATCTAAGCAAACACAAAGAAAACCTAGCCTAGCATGTTAAACAAAAGACAAGAACAAGATAAAGATATAATCAAACAACACATAGACATATTGAATGATTAATTGATTACTTATCTTCAATGTAACATGGAAGATCTCAAGGTAAAAAGACCTTGAAAAAGCTGCTAAAATTCGTCTAGGATTTCTCCCTAAAAAGTTCCACCCTAATGACTAAAAATTATGAGAATATATATAGGAAAATAGATCTGACGGCGTCACGTTGTAGCCTTGACGCCGTCACCTCGTCGTGCTTAGGGTTTCTTGATGGCCTTCTTGACGCCGTCCCCCTTTAATCTCTCAAAATTCGTTCTGGCTTATCAAGGCTTGACGGCGTCACATCCATGCTTGACGCCGTCAAGGGTACTATTCCAGCATATTTTAGCACTTTGTCGAATTCTTCACTTTTATGCTCCAAAAACGTCCAAAATACTTCCTTTTCCAGAATTTCTCTCCAAAGTACCTAAAATGACAAAAGGAACGATTTAGGGCAATAATTGATCAAATAAATATGATTTAGGGCTTAAATGACCCCCGAAAAGCGGTACACTTTTCGCCTTATCAATGGCAAAATATGATTGTTATAGTATGCACATATCTTTGTGAGTTCAGTTCCCAAGAGGACATTTAGTGTATAGTTGGCTAAGATTTTAATGCTCTTGTCGTAATGTTGCAGTTATTACACAATGGTTGACATCAGTCTTGGTTTTTGAAGCTGAAATTGAGAGGGAATCAGGAGGGTATAAAGAGTTACAAATAAACAAAATGCTTGCATTGAACTCTAGGTATGTGGTATCACTTGTGATATTTTGCTTTTTTATATGTTTTGATGTTTAGTAGTTAAACTTTATTATATGTGATGTATAGTATCACTTGTGATATTTCATTGTTATTGTTTTATAATCATATTTAAAGGTTTTTTTTTTTTTTTTTTTTTTTTAAGTTGTGATGATATCCTATTTACTGTGTGTTTACCTTTATCCTATTTACTGTGTGTTTACCTTTGTTTACAGCTTCCAATAGTGTGAAAACACCAAAATCGTTTAATCATCATGAGTTTATTAACACTCCTGGGGGATAAGTTTTTTGGGTTCCTAGAGTTTCTGCTAGTGCGTTACCAGTATTCTCTAGGCATTGCCCCGGGGGGCGGTGACCCCTGGAGACGGTGTTCCTGGAGGCGGCTCCGTTGAAGGTGGATTTGCTGCAGTCAAAGTCTAATTTTACCTTTTTTTTTTTATTTTTTTATTTGATGTATCACTTGTGATTCATAGCTTTTCAATATTAAAAAAAAATTAAAAAGTAAACCTTATTCTCAATAGTTTGAAATAATTTTTTATGAGGATTTTTGTGATTCATACAGTTCTTGTATCTGGTATTACTTGTGATATTCTATTAAAAATGATGCAACACTTGGGTTTGATTTTGATGTTTATATCTGATATTCTGTTAAAATTTATGCAACACTTGAGTTTGATTTTGATGTTTATATCACTTGTGATATTTTGCTAAATTGGATGCAACATTTTCTTTGATTTTTAAAATATGTCAACTTTTTTATTTTATTAGTTTTGTTTCTTGTTTTTATACATATTTGGTATATGTAACTGACAGTGTTATATCTCTTGTGATATGAAAAATTTTAATGTAAAATGAAATGTTTTAGTTAGTTAAGAGTAATATCACATGTAATACTATTAGTTTACATACAAATGATCATACAAGTCACTTAGCCATTCCCAAAAGTAGTACAAACTCGGGCACCATGCAATATGGCTCGAGACCTAATAAATACATATTTGGTGTCGAATAAGGTGTTAAACCTATCGAAACATGCACACTCTATCAATTAAGAAAATAAATGCATTACAAATCTAACAGAAGCATGTTACAAGCTCAATATCTCTTGTGATTTCTCATATTATCACAATATTCGTCACATTATCACAACAATCCCTCAATAACTACTAATTACCACACTTTTGTTGCTAATTTTTAGTGTATATCATTCTCATGTTGTTCAACTTTTTGGAGGAGACTTTGATATCACAGGTCACATCACAGATGTATCGTCTTCTTCTACTTGTTGAATCACGTGTGACATCACAGGTGATATCACGTGTGTTATCACAGGTGATATCACGTGTGACATCACAGGTGATATCACGTGTGTTATCACAGGTGATATCACGTTTGATATCACAGATGATATAACAGGTGTTTGAGCTTCTTCACTTTGTTTATGAAGATGTTGTGCTTTGTTTAACCATAGCTTCTTCACTTTGTTTATGAGGATGTTGTGCTTTGTTTAACCATAGCTTCTTCATTTTGCTGATTCAACCATAGATATTTTCAAATCTTGTTGTAAAACCTACTGAAACATGCACAATGTATCCATTAAATAGACAAATCCACCACAAATCTAATAGAAGCATCATAATATCTCTTGTTTTCAATTAAACCTAACCTCTAATATGACACAAAATAATAATAATAATTTCTTAACAAACTAAATCATTACATGTAAACCACTAACCTTGCTTGAAAATTATCAAATGGCTCCAAATGTTCTAACATGTGATATATGATATCACTTGTGATACAAGTTTTCTAATCAACTTTGCATTTCATCAAACACTTGGTGTGCATCAAACTAAATAACATTCCTCACTGTATCACAAAAATCACTCAATAAATAAATAAATCTTCATAAGTATATTCAAAAACTCAAACAAAATTCATAAAAATAAGTACAAATCAGCATAAACACAAAAGTCTTCATAAATAGCAATAATCTTCATAAATAAGCACAAAATAACAATTAAAAAAGCAGTTTGAAGCACCGTACCATCATTCCGAGACTCATTAGGTTCATTTTGAACCGATTTTTTCTAGATCTGCTTGTGCACTCGTCGATTGTTCCATTTTTGTCTTTTTTAAGTTGATTTTAATGGTTGATTTTGATGTTTTATAGAGGTTTTTGATCTTTTTAGAGAGAGAGAGAGAGAGAGAGAGAGAGAGAGAGAGAGAGAGAGAGAGAGAGTTTGTTGTGTCTGTATGTGGGGTGAGGGGTTAGAGAGAGAAATTGATTTTTTAATAGTGAAATTTTGATAAGGGGTGGTAAGAGATAGTTTCAGAATGTTTCACAAATGGTCCCTCCGTGTTTTTTATCATTAAAATTTGTCTTTTGATCCAACGGCCAGGATTTGTCAAATAGTATGTAAGAGTTTTTGAGTATGTGAAATAAAGCGACTCAATTCATGGTCTAAAAGCTCTATGAAAGTTTGTTTATTGACTCTAAATTTATGGTTTTAAAAGATATAGATAACCAAATAGAAAACTGATATGATAAAAAGAAAAAATATGTTACCGAAACTATTTTATAAACTCTGTTGTTTGATGTACAGTGTACACGATGTAAGAAATTAAAACCATGAAAGTATGCAACGTTATGTGTTAATTTTTTTTATACATATATATTAGGGAAAAATTCAAATGCATACTCTTATTTTGATGCATACAAAAGTACAAATCCTCACTATCTATCTAGTTTGATCTAAAGGTGGGGATTAAACTAAACTTAAATTGGGAAACATAAGTCCATGTTTTTTTTTTTTCCTTTATTCTTTTTTTTTTTGTCTTTCTGATTATTCTTTTTTTTCTTTCTTTCTTTTTTGTTCTTTCAATTCACGTAGCTTTTTTTTTTTTTTTTGTTCTTTCAAATCACGTAGTTTTTTTTTTTTCTTTTTTTCCCGCTTTCATACGTTTTTACTGTTTTCATACATTTTTGTCCGTTTTCGCCCGTTTTCATACGTACCCGTTTTTGTCAGTTTTCATACATTTTCGTCCGTTTTCTTATGTTTTCGCCCATTTTCGCACGTTTTCGTCTGTTTTCTTACGTTTTCGTTTGTTTTTATACGTTTTTCATCCGTTTTCATGCGTTTTCGTTCGTATTAATATGTTTCATCCGTTTTCTTTCGTTTTTATACATTTTTCATACGTTTTCATCCGTTTTTAGACGTGTTTTTACGCTTTCATACATTTTTGTCCGTTTCATACATATTCATCCGTTTTCTTGCGTTTTCATCCGTTTTCATTCGTTTTCGTCAATTTTCATCCGTTTTCTTTCGTTTTTGTCCTATTTTTCATACGTTTCCGTCCGTTTTCATACATATTCTTCCGTTTTCTTACATTTTTGTCGTTTTCATTCGTTTTCGTCCGTTTTCAATGTTTTTGGCCATTCTCAGACATTTCGTTTCAGAATATCACAAGTGATATTTTGTGATATTCAGAATATCACCCAAGTGATATTCTGAATATCACAAGGGATATTCTGAATATCACAAGTGATTTTCTGAATATCATCCAAGTGATATTCTGAATATCACAATGGATATTCTGAATATCACAAGTGATTTTCTGAATATCACATGTGATATTTTGTGATTTTCTAAATATCACAAGTGATATTCTGAGTACCACAAATGATATTCTGAATATCATAAGTGATATTCTGTGATATTCAAAAAATCACAAGTGACAGATATTCAAAAAATCACCAGTGATATTTAAAAAATCACAAGTGATATTCTGAATAACAATTGTGATATTCAAAAACGTATTTCTTTTCCCTTTTTTTTTGTCTTTTTGTCTTCTTATTATTCTTTTTTATTATTTTTTTTTTATTTTCATTTATTTTTTCNTTTTTTTCTTTTTTGCTTTCATACATTTTCGTCAGTTTTCATACGTTTTCATCTGTTTTTTTATGTTTTCGTCTGTTTTCGTCCATTTTCATCCGTTTTCAAATGTTTTCGTTCGTTTTTATACGTTTTCATCTGTTTACATAAGTTTTCAGACGTTTTTATCCGTTTTTTACGTTTTCGTCCAGTTTTAGACGTTTTCGTCTGTTTTCATTTATTTTCGTCCGTTTTTATACGTATTAGTCCGTTTTCATTCGATTTTTTTCCTGTTTTCTTACGTTTTCGCCCGTCTACGTCCGTTTTCATACATTTTTGTCTGTTTACTTATATTTTCGTTCGTTTTAATACGTTTTCGTCTGTTTTCTTTCGTTTTCGTCCATTTTTCATACTTTTTCCTCCATTTTTAGACGTGTTTTTATGCTTTCTTACGTTTTCGTCTATTTTCTTATGTTTTTATCCGTTTTCTTACATATCCGTTTTCTAAAGTTTTCGCCCACTTTTATCCATTGTCATACGTTTTCATCCGATTTCTCATGTTTTCGTTCGTTTTCATACATTTTCGTCCGTTTTCATTGGTTTTCTTTTGTTTTTGTCTATTTTCATATGTGTTTTCACGCTTTCATACGTTTTTGTACGTTTTCGTAAGTATTCGCCCGTTTTCTTACGTTTTCGTCCGTTTTCTTATGTTTCTGAATATGACAAGTGATATTCAGAATATCACTTGTGATTTTCTGAATATCACTTGTGATTTTCTTATGTTTTCGTCCGTTTTCATACGTAATCGTCCATTTTCTTACGTTTTCTTCCGTTTTCATATGTTTTTGAATGTCACAATTGATATTCAAAATATCACTTGTGATTTTCTGAATATCACTGGTAATATTCTGAATATCACTTGTGATTTTTTGAATATCTATCACTTATGATTTTTTTAATATCATAGAATATCACTTATGTTATTCAGAATATCATTTGTGGTACTCAGAATATCACTTGTAATATTCAGAAAATCACAAAATATCACATGTGATATTCAGAAAATCACTTGTGATATTCCGAATATCCCTTGTGATATTCAGAATATCACTGGGGTGACATTCTGATATATCACTGGGGTGATATTCTGAATATCACAGAATATCACTTGTGATATTCTGAAACGTATGAAAACGTCTGACAATGGCAAAAAACATTGAAAAACGGACGAAAACGAATGAAACGACAAAAATGTAAAAAAAACGTAAGAATATGTATGAAAACGGACGAAAACGTATGAAAGCGTAAAAACACGTATGAAAAAGGAAGAAAACGTATGAAAAATAGGACGAAGACGAAAAAACGGATGAAAATGGACGAAAACGAACGGAAACGCAAGAAAAAGGATGAAAACCCAAGAAAACGGATGAATATGTATGAAACGGACAAAAGCGTATGAAAGCGTAAAAACCCATCTAAAAACGGATGAAAACGTATGAAAATATCACTTGTGATATTCAGAAAATCAATTGTGATATTCAGAAAAGAATATCACATGTGATATTAAAAAAATCACTTTTGATATTCAGAATATCACGGAATATCACTTGTGATATTCAGAATATCACAGAATATCACTTGTGATATTCTGAATATCACAGAATATCTCTTTTGATATTCAGAAATGTATGAAAATGTCTGAAAACGGCCAAAAGTATTTAAAAAAGGACGAAAATGAATGAAAACGGATGAAAACGTATGAAAGCGTAAAAACACATATGAAAAAGGACGAAAATGTATGAAAAATGGACGAAAACGAAAGAAAACGTATGAAAACGAACGAAAACGTAAGAAAACGGACGAAAACGTATGAAAACGGACGAAAGCGTAAGAAAACTATTGAAAACGCAAGAAAACGGACGAATATGTATGAAAACGGACAAAAAAGTATGAAAGCATAAAAGCACGTCTGAAAACGGACGAAAACGTATGAAAAATGGACGAAAACGAAAGAAAATGGATGAAAAAACGTATTAAAACGAAAGAAAACGTATGAAAACGGACGAAAACGTAAGAAAATAGATGAATATCACTTGTGATTTTCTTATGTTTTCATCCATTTTCTTACGTTTTACATACGTTTTTGAATATCACAATTGATATTCAGAGTATCATTTGTGATTTTCTGAATATCACTTATAATTTTCTGAATATCTACCACTTGTGGTTTTCTGAATATCATTTGTGATTTTGATGTTACAAAACATTAGTTGAAAATCACTTGTGATATTCAGAAAATCACTTGTGATATTCACTTTATCACTTGTGATTTTCTGAATATCTATCACTTGTGGTTTTCTGAATATCACTTGTGATTTTCATGTTACAAAACATTAGTTGAAAATCACTTGTGATATTCAGAAAATCACTTGTGATATTCAGAATATCATTTGTGGTACTTAGAATATCACCTGTGATATTCAGAAAATCAAAGACTATCGCATGTGATATTCGAAAAATCACTTGTGATATTCAGAATATCACGGAATATCACTTGTGATATTCTGAATATCACAGAATATCTCTTATGATATTCAGAAACGTATGAAAATGTCTGAAAACGGCCAAAAACATTTAAAAACGGACGAAAATGAATGAAAACGGATGAAAACGTATAAAAGCGTTAAAACACATATGAAAAAGGACGAAAATGTATGAAAAATGGACGAAAACGAAAGAAAACGGACGAAAACGTATGAAAACGAACGAAAACGTAAGAAAACGTATGAAAACGGATGAAAACGGACGAAAGCGTAAGAAAACTGATGAAAACGCAAGAAAACGGACGAATATGTATGAAAACGGAAAAAAACGTATGAAAGCGTAAAAGCACGTCTAAAAACGGACGAAAACGTATGAAAAATAGACGAAAACGAAAGAAAATGGATGAAAACGTATTAAAACAAACGAAAACGTATGAAAACGGACAAAAACGTAAGAAAACAGACAAAAACGGGCGAAAACGTAAGAAAACGGACGAAAACGTATGAAAACAGACAAAAACGTATGAAATCGGGTGAAAACGGACGAAAACGTATGAAAACAGTAAAAAACGTATGAAAGCGAGAAAAAACGTGAACTAGAAAAAAAATGAATTAAAAAAAAGTGAACTAAAAGAAAAGTGAATTAAAAAAAAATACGTGAATGAAGAACAACAAAAAAGAAAGATAAAAAAAAGAAAAAAAAACAAAACAAAACAAAAAAAACACTACGTAAATTGAAATTAAATAATAATAATAATAATAATAATAATAATAATAATAATAATAATAATAATAATAATAATAATAATAATAATAATAATAATAATAATAATAATAATAATAATAATAATAAGAAAGACAAAAAGAAAAAGAAAAAAGGGGAAAAAAACATGGACTTATGGTTCCCCAATTAATCTTAACTTAATCTCCACCATTAGATCAAAATAGATGGATAGTGGGGGTTTATCCTTTGGTATGCACCAAAATTAAAGTATGCAAAATAAAGTGACTCACATATATTATTGTTAGGAAAATTTGATGAAATAAAATGCATGTTTTATATAAACATGCTCCAAACTTAAAAATACCATAATTACACTTACCCCTTTCTTATCACATAAACAAAAATAATAAAAAAGTAGACTACAATATTGTATCGTAACTCATTGATGCAGGTTTTACCGACCAGGTTTTAATATTTATAAAATGTCTCGTTTACCTAAGGTCTACCTAATGCACTAACGGGCAGTGTACCCGGTCGTGTATAGTATAGCTAGTTGGTAAGCCGAGGTCGTCCCAAGAGCTATATTTTAGTAGTGTCAGCCATTTCGACCCTCTAACTAGTTTTCCTGAGGCTTGTTTTCCTAAGTCTCCATCATCATCTTCTGTGAACACCGCCTTGCATGCTCAAATAGTTTCCTTATTTTCTTCGATTATGTTATTCTTGTGGATGTTATCGGCCAAATTCTCAATCATTGCTTCAAGATTCTTGAGAGATTCATCATGGTTAGCAAGGCTCTTGTTAGTGGCTTCTTGAAAGTTCTTTAACCATATATCTTGCTCTCCTTGTTTCTTGCTAGAATCTTCGAGATATTTATTTATGGTATCCTCGAGGCTTGNTGCTCAAATAGTTTCCTTATTTTCTTCGATTATGTTATTCTTGTGGATGTTATCGGCCAAATTCTCAATCATTGCTTCAAGATTCTTGAGAGATTCATCATGGTTAGCAAGGCTCTTGTTAGTGGCTTCTTGAAAGTTCTTTAACCATATATCTTGCTCTCCTTGTTTCTTGCTAGAATCTTCGAGATATTTATTTATGGTATCCTCGAGGCTTGATCTTCTTTCTCCATAAGGTGGCCGATTGTACCCAGATGGCCCTGTACGATAACCGTTACTTTGGAATGGTCTACCTTCCCCATATTTTACCTCTTCTGTTTTCCCATCTCCCTCGTTCAAAGGGCAATCCTTAGACAAATGGCGTCCTTCACAAATCTCGCAACCAACTTGAATAGCGTGAACATTCTCCTTGAGCTTCTTCATGTCACAGCCCCAAGCTTTCGAGTTTGTTGGTGATTAGGGTAATTCCATACGAGTTTCCAGCAATGCTTCTACTATTTCCACCTTCGTGCCACTTTTGAGAGTGGTCCGCCATATCTTCAATAGCTTTTAAGGCTTGAGTAGGGGTCATTCCAGGGATTGGTCCCTGAGAATCTAACATTTGGCGGGTGGAGATGTTGATCCCTTTGTAGAAAATGTTAACCATTTGTTGCTTGTTGAGATCATGAGTAGGGCATTTGTACAAAAGATCATTGTACCTATCCCAAGCTTGGTACAATGTTTCATCCCCATCTTGCTTGAAGTTGTGAATATCTTCAAGCTGTTTTGCCGTTCTTGAAGGAGGGCAATACCTTTGGATGAAGTGCTTCTTTAGGAGAGTCCAAATGTTTACCGTCCCTGCTGGTAACATATCAATCCATCTCTTGGCTGCTCCGGTAAATGTCATTGGGAATACTCTGAGCATTATCGCATCCTGAGATACTCCCGGAATGTTGAACAAACTAACAATGTAAAGAACATTGTCAATGTGTTCGTGACCATCTTCCGTCTTGTTCCCTGAAAATGGGTCTTTCCGTAGTTCCCTTATGAATTGATTCTTGATTTCGAACTGAACGTCATCCCCAATAGCCGGCCTAACCAAACCAGGCCCTTGCTCTTCTCGTGTAAGAGCCAAATACTCTTCAAGCGTGAGGTTGTCAATGTCAATTTCTGCCATGGTATTTGAAACTTGAAAATGATTGTGAGTACTAAAAATAAGATAAAACAAAAATTAAAATTGAAAACTTAAATAAAATCCTAATAGCTCCCCGGCAGCGGCTAAAAAACTTGATGCAGGTTTTACCGACCAGGTTTTAATATTTATAAAGTGTCTCGTTTACCTAAGGTTTACCTAATGCACTAACGGGCAGTGTACCCGGTCGTGTATGGTATAGCTAGTTGGTAAAGCCAAGGTCGTCCCAAGAGCTATGTATTTGGAGTCTATCTAAGTCTAGTGTCACGTGTAAAAAGGGGTTTTATGAGTTGAAAGATTAATTAACTAAAAATGTAAATAACAAAGCAATTAAATAAACAGAAGAAGATCAGTAAAGAGAGATAGTGCTAACCTAATTACTACTCTTGTTATTATTATGATTAGTTTTCTATAAGTGCATCCTATTATATCGTCTGGGGGTTACATTCATTTAGGATCATAGGGTTAAATCACCTAAATCTATCGTACACCTTGTCCTATCCACGACTATTGTAAAGACAAGGGTTCATCGGGCGGCGTGAACCTACGAAGATGTAAGAGTCATTAAGTACCTCTACTAACATGGACAAGTCTAGCGAGATGCGGCATGGTCAGATCTTACACCCCCTCTAATTCCTTTAAGCGTATCGCATTGGTAAGCGTATCGCATTGGTAGGTGGTCCTAGGGTTAATTCGCACGTGTATGGTGATATTGCTATCACCAAGTCACATCCCTATCGGCTTGCTTCCTAGGGTTAATTCCACAGGCCTCCAAGGAACAACCAATGCTCAACACTACGGGAACTAGAGTGTCCTAAGACTCGCCATGAAAGTATACAAACAATAGACAATAGATGCGTAGAAAACTAAATCATAACAATAATAATTTCATAACTAGGCTAACACCGAGAGGTGTTTAGCCACTCATATTCATATTTTCAGTAAAACAATGTTTGATTAATACAAATGTAAACATGAATCGAATACAAGACAAAGGAATTGATAAACTTATGATTAGTGTGTGAATCCTCCCTTGGAAATGACTTCTATGTGGATAGAACTTGGTTCCTCCTGCTCCTTGAGTTTCTCCCAACTTCTGTGTGGTGAAAAGTGAATGAATAAACTCGGAATTAGGGTTGGTATTTATAGGCCCGACATTGCTACGGCGTAGCTGATTGAGTTGCTACACCGTAGCCTTTGTAAATCTGGACTATGCCGTAGCTTTATCAAGTGCTACGGGCGTAGTTTCTTCATTGGATGCTTATACGGCGTAGTTGTTAGGGTTACTACGCCGTAACTTCTTCTTTGGCCTCGTTAGTTCTTCACTGCCTCAAATTGGGGTCTACGCCGTAGGTGGAGAGTTGCTACTCCGTAGTGCCCTTTAGTGGATTTCTACACCGTAGTCATAGAGTGAGTTACGCCGTAGTCTTCATAAATTTTTGCTACGGCGTAGGTGGATGAACCTCTACGCCGTAGTTAGTGCAGAATCCGTATTTTTCACGTATTTGCTCTTAAGTCCTTCCATTTCCGCGTTTGTTCGTTCTTTTACTCATCTTTACCCTGAAACCAAAATAGGAAGAAATAAGAGTATATATTCTTCATATGAATAGAAAAGATGAGCAATTTTGGGGGAAATTAACACTTAAATCATGGGTTAATTTGACGTCATCAAATATCCCAAGAAACTGGAAAATATGAGTCTAAAAACTTCCTATGCTAGAATATATCAAAGTTGAACACCTCACAAAACTGGAACAAACACTCATCTCTCTCTCCTAATCTAAGGGTTAATTTCGGGGTGATCACTGAACGCATAGTCATAGAATGTATTCTATCATAGGCTTGGCAGTTACACAAATCTCTACCACTAGAGCTAAGGTCGAAACAATTTTTAAAGGCAATATTGGGTGAACACATATAAGGCTTGTGGGTGTAGTGTTGTTACTAACATACTACGTCAAAGGCGACAAAGGCAATGGTACATGACCGGAACGCCGGGCAAGACACCAATGACTGCTCAAATCCTTCACCTAAGCATGATTCACAACTAAAGGATAGGATAAGACTTGGGATGCACAATAATGGTGTAAAAGAAAAAGGAAAGCAAATAGTCTTAGCCTATAACCGAGTTGCTACCACTTTCCGTTCATCCAAAGTCCAAGCTTCAAAACGCAAGAATTGGATCATGTAACAAGTGTGTGCCATTAGCGGACGTCATGATGGGCACCTCACTTGGTCTTCATGTTGGTGATTAAGAACCAACAACTTCATTCTTCAGATATGACCGAAGTGGCCTCTTCGATACTAATTCCTTCAAAGCTCATATTACGGTGCTATACAAGGTTGCACCAAAGATAACATATCTACATACGGAAATTCACATTTTTTTTCATAACTAATACAAGAAATAAATATATCCCCCCACTTGGGATGAACTATACATGTACAATAGTGGGTTTTCTCATGACCTTCAATGATTTGTCTTCAACGTAGGTGTGATTATTGAATCTCTTGACTTGAACCTCAAACTAGAACAAGTGGCAACTTCCCAACCATAAACCAAGACTACACGGTAGGCTAAGGTGTATAGGTGTATCGAAACAATAATATGGGTAAGAAACGAAAGGATAGGCTCTAAAGGGTGTATCTAGGGGTGTCTTTGCACTAAAGGTGAGTGCAACAAAGGGTTTAACACGGGGGTCGAATAGTCAATGTGACTAATCGATAAACATACACATAAAGGTTATTTGGGTGATAATCCTAAAATATTGCCTTCTTAAAAAGTTTCTTCCAAATGTATCAAGAAATCTCAATACACTACTCGTCTATGGTTTCAAAATTATGTAAAAGCCAAGTTCTAAAGTTTACAAACTACCGGCACACTCATAATTTTGGTGGATTTGGGCTAAAACAGGGGAAACTGAAATAGGCTAAACCTCACCATGGTATTAAGGGTTAATGTGCTCGGCTAAGGTCTATTCTAGTTAGGTTCGGAAAAACATGTCAAAAGTTTTAAAGGTGGCATAATTTTTCAAAATAAACTAGAAAAATGGGGCAATATAAAGTTCAAGTAAATAATTCTACTCCCATCCCCCCACTTGAGTTTTACAAAGCTCCTTTTGTACATAAAATAAATATAAAGAGGAAAAGTAGAATTAGAACAAGAACTTCCCTGAAATTTGCTCTTGAAAATGATAGAAGGATCATGTTGAAAAACGTGCCTTCGCTTCACCTAATGAGCAAACTTCAATTCCCTGAAATCACACAACTACTAAAAGCATAAAACCTAAAAAAGAAAAATAAAAATAAAAACCTAACTCACTTTCGTAGGAATCACGGTTGCATTTAGCGTATGCAACAAGCCTTTTAAACCACTTAGTGTCCCAAGTGGATGAGTGAAGTCTCGTGAGGGTTTACAGGAACACACCCACAAAGTTCATTTAAAAACTAATACAAGTTTAAGTAATGATTTGTAAAAAATAAAAAGCTTTTATGGTTCAGAAGGTAGTTACGGCATAGCTGAAATGGGTTGCTACGCCGTAGTTGCTAAAAATTTCCAGAACGACACCTGGGGGTTGCTACGGCGTAGTCATTGTAGGAGCTACGCCGTAGCTAAGTCCTGGGGGATTTTTCTTGGTGCAAAAGTCCAAAAATTAGTTCCCCAATGCAAAGCTTCTTCTAGTACCTGCAAATTATTAATACAAAACATACCAAACCAACAAAATAAAGGAAAATAAAAGGAAAATGATAATTCGGGTTGTCTCACGAAAGAGCACTTTTGTTTATTATCGAGTCTTTAAGTTAGACTCACTGTCACGCCCTTTAAGTAGGTTCCAGGGCATGCTTGCCCTTTTCCTTGTTCCAAGAAGTTGGTGAGTGGTCCCAAACATTAGGAGCTATATATGGTGTCATGCTAAGCCGATCCTCGACCAAGAAATTAGCCTTGACCCATTCGTCACGGTATTGCATCTCCAGTTTCTTGTTTAGTTGTCTTTCTCCGAACTTCATCTTAATCCAATTTTGGAATGATATCCCATGGTAGCCTACTTGATTTCTCTTGTGTGCATTAAAACATGTCCATTCGCTACGTTTGGCTAGATTAATTTCGGGCATCCTTCCTCCATCACATTCTTCTTTGCAAGGATCACAGGTAGGCCAAGCTTGGGTTGTTCCTCGATATGTCATCATGGCTGGTATACAATAGTGAACCATCCATTCCACCGTTTCGTTCAAATTCGAGTTCATGAAATGAACTTGAAACCATGTTTTATGAATGATCCGCTCATCTTCAAAACACCACCAAACCTTAGCTTCCTTTTTTAATCTCCTAATCCAAAACATTCCCCCTCCATTACAATATTTGACAAAGGGGTCACAAGTAGGAAGAGTTATTCTTGACCCGTCGACTATAGTTGTTGAAGGTTCACAACAGTGAAGTTTTGCTGCAACAGTCACCGGTCCTACTTCCTCATCCCCTGTTTCTAATCTTTCATCCTCTTCATCAGTGTCATACTGTCATCACAAAAAGATTCGTCATCCGGATATGAGTTAACCTCTTGCTCATACTTAGAGCACAAATGGGGTTGTATAGGAGAACACATCATTAGAGATTTGAAGTATCGGGGAGATTTCTTTTCCTATTTGATCAGCTTTGCAAGAACTATCTTCTTCCTTATTCAAAATCGAGGAGACCATATTCATATTAAACACAATTCTCTCGTCGTATACTCCAAATGATATTTCTTTCTTAAACACATCTATTTTGGTGTGTGCGGTAGCGAGGAAGGGTCTTCCTAAAATTAGGTCTTCCTTGGGAATGTTAGCCATGTCAATAACTACAAAGTCCGCAGGGAATAAAAATTTGTTGACCTTAAGGATGACATTATCTACTATCCCGATAGAGCTCGTTTTAGTAGTGTCAGCCATTTCGACCCTTAAACTAGTTTTACTGAGGCTTGTTTTCCTAAGTCTCCATCATCATCTTCTGTGAACACCGCCTTGCATGCTACAATAGTTTTCTTATTTTCTTCGATTATGTTATTCTTGTGGATGTTATCGGCCAAATTCTCAATCATTGCTTCAAGATTCTTGAGAGATTCATCATGGTTAGCAAGGCTCTTGTTAGTGGCTTCTTGAAAGTTCTTTAACCATATATCTTGCTCTCCTTGTTTCTTCCTAGAATCTTCGAGATATTTATTTATGGTATCTTCGAGGCTTGATCTTCTTTCTTCATAAGGTGGCTGATTATACCCAGATGACCCTGTACGATAACCGTTACTTTGGAATGGTCTACCTTCCCCATATTTTACCTCTTCTGTTTTCCCATCTCCCTCGTTCAAAGGGCAATCCTTAGACAAATGGCGTCCTTCACAAATCTCGCAACCAACTTGAATAGCGTGAACATTCTCCTTGAGCTTCTTCATGTCACAGCCCCAAGCTTTCGAGTTTGTTGGTGATTAGGGTAATTCCATCCGAGTTTCCAGCAACGCTTCTACTATTTCCACCTTCGTGCCACTTTTGAGAGTGGTCTGCCATATCTTCAATAGCCTTTAAGGCTTGAGCAGGGGTCATTCCAGGGATTGGTCCCTGAGAATCTAACATTTGGCGGGTGGAGATGTTGATCCCTTTGTAGAAAATGTTAACCATTTGTTGCTTGTTGAGATCATGAGTAGGGCATTTGTACAAAAGATCATTGTACCTATCTCAAGCTTGGTACAATGTTTCATCCCCATCTTGCTTGAAGTTGTGAATATCTTCAAGCTGTTTTGCCGTTCTCGAAGGAGGGCAATACCTTTGGATGAAGTGCTTCTTTAGGAGAGTCCAAGTGTTTACCGTCCTTGCTGGTAACCTATCAATCCATCTCTTGGCTGCTCCGGTTAATGTCATTGGGAATACTCTGAGCATTATCGCATCATGAGATACTCCCGAAATGTTGAACAAATTAACAATGTAAAGAACATTGTCAATGTGTTCGTGAGCATCTTCCGTCTTGTTCCCTGAAAATTGGTCTTTCCGCAGTTCCCTTATGAATTGATTCTTGATTTCGAACTGAACGTCATCCCCAATAGCCGGCCTAACCAAACCAGGCCCTTGCTCTTCTCGTGTAAGAGCCAAATACTCTTCAAGCGTGAGGTTTTCAATGTCAATTTCTGCCATGGTACCTGAAACTTGAAAAGGATCGTGAGTACTGAAAATAAGATAAAACAAAAATTAAAATTGAAAACTTAAATAAAATCCTAATAGCTCCCCGGCAGCGGCGCCAAAAACTTGATGCAGGTTTTACCGACCAGGTTTTAATATTTATAAAGTGTCTCGTTTACCTAAGGTCTACCTAATGCACTAACGGGCAGTGTACCCGGTCGTGTATGGTATAGCTAGTTGGTAAAGCCGAGGTCGTCCCAAGAGCTATGTATTTGGAGTCTATGTAAGTCTAGTGTCACGTGTAAAAAAGGGTTTTATGAGTTGAAAGATTAATTAACTAAAAATGTAAATAACAAAGCAATTAAATAAACGGAAGAAGATCAGTAAAGAGAGATAGTGCTAACCTAATTACTACTCTTGTTATTATTATGATTAGTTTTCTATAAGTGCATCCTATCATACCGTCTTGGGGGTTACATTCATTTAGGATCAGAGGGTTAAATCACCTAAATCTATCTTACACCTTGTCCTATCCACGACTATTGTAAAGCCAAGGGTTCATCGGGCGGCGTGAACCTACGAAGATGTAAGAGTCATTAAATACCTCTACTAACATGGACAAGTCTAGCGAGATGCGGCATGGTCAGATCTTACACCCCCTCTAAGTCCTTTAAGCGTATCGCATTGGTAGGTGGTCCTAAGGTTAATTCGCACGTGTATGGTGATATTGCTATCACCAAGTCACATCCCTATCGGCTTGCTTCCTAGGGTTAATTCCACAGGCCTCCAAGGAACAACCAACGCTCAACACTACGGGAACTAGAGTGTCCTAAGACTCGCCATGAAAGTATACAAACAATAGACAATAGATGCGTAGAAAACTAAATCATAACAATAACAATTTCATAACTAGGCTAACACCGAGAGGTGTTTAGCCACTCATATTCATATTTGCAGTAAAACAATGTTTGATTAATACAAATGTAAACATGAATCGAATACAAGACAAAGGAATTGATAAACTTATGATTAGTGTATGAATCCTCCCTTGGAAATGACTTCTATGTGGCTAGAACTTGGTTCCTCCAGCTCCCTGAGTTTCTCCCAACTTCTGTGTGGTGAAAAGTGAATGAATAAGCTCTGAATTAGGGTTGGTATTTATAGGCCTAACTTTGCTACGGCGTAGCTGATTGAGTTGCTACGTCGTAGCCTTTGTAAATCTGGACTACACCGTAGCTTGATCAAGTGCTACGGGCGTAGTTTCTTCATTGGATGCTTCTACGGCGTAGTTATTAGGGTTACTACGCCGTTACTTCTTCTTTGGCCTCGTTAATTCTTCACTGCCTCAAATTGGGATCTACGCCGTAGGTGGAGAGTTGCTACTCCGTAGTGCCCTTTAGTAGATTTCTACGCCGTAGTCATAGAGTGAGCTACGCCGTAGTCTTCATAAATTTTTGCTACGCCGTAGTTGGATGAACCACTACGCCGTAGTTAGTGCAGAATCCATATTTTCCACGTATTTGCTCTTAAGTCCTTCCATTTCCGCGTTTGTTCGTTCTTTTACTCATCTTTACCCTGAAACCAAAATAGGAAGAAATAAGAGTATATATTCTTCATATGAATAGAAAAGATGAGCAATTTAGGGAGAAATNTTGCTACTCCGTAGTGCCCTTTAGTAGATTTCTACGCCGTAGTCATAGAGTGAGCTACGCCGTAGTCTTCATAAATTTTTGCTACGCCGTAGTTGGATGAACCACTACGCCGTAGTTAGTGCAGAATCCATATTTTCCACGTATTTGCTCTTAAGTCCTTCCATTTCCGCGTTTGTTCGTTCTTTTACTCATCTTTACCCTGAAACCAAAATAGGAAGAAATAAGAGTATATATTCTTCATATGAATAGAAAAGATGAGCAATTTAGGGAGAAATTAACACTTAAATCATGGGTAAATTTGACGTCATCACTCATTAATCTTTCCTCCAATCCTTCTTGTATAATATAAGCCGGTCCCACATGTTTTCGTCAAAAGTTTTTGCAGCATATTGCTGAATTTACAGACTTTTTTGGAATTTTTCCCAAAAAAAGATTAATCAAAAGCCAACACCAACATACCAAGTGACTAAAACAACTATCCAAAAACAAAGTCGCTAAAATATCATTCAATAAAAGAAGTTCAAAAAAAAGTGCATACAAATATCCCAACCACAAACATATAAACATATCAATACAACTATCCATAAAGACAAATATCCACAACAATAATCACATAACAATCATCCTTGCACCCATCACCATCATTCTTGCCAGACAATTCTTCAAGCGTTATCCTTATCATTCACCAGACAGTTCTTCAAGTGATCGGCCATTAGGTTCGGGTAACAAAAACGTAAAAGCCATGCCTAAGAAATTGATGATACCAAGAACGATAAGCGAGTACCTGGTTCCAATACCTGTAGGGTAGCCCTTATCGGTCTTATGAGGATCAGTGCTTTGAGATGCGTAAAGAAACCCGTAGGCACCAACAATAGCACCTGCTTTCCCAGCTGCTGCAGATATACCATGACAAGTAGACCGCAGCCTGGCTGGGAAGATTTCGGCCGGGACAACAAAAGTTGTGGCGTTAGGACCAAAATTTGAGAAGAAAAATGTTAATGAGTACATGATCACAAAACCGAAACGGTTATCATGTAAGGTCCAGTGGTGGTATGGGATTGCTAGACCAAACATGAATACAGTCATGAAAAAGAATCCCATGAGTTGGATCTTGATACGACCTATGATGTCGATGAAAGCGACAGTGAACCAGTAACCAGGGACGGTACTGCAAAGAGCGATTAAGGTTTGAGCTTTTGCAACTTTGTAAACCTCGCCCGCAGCACTCATTTTGGCCGCAGCAGGGATCCATCCAATAGCTGTGAAAATATCTTTTTGGAAAAGGTTTTGTGAGTAGAAAGCTATATCTAGCAAAAACCAAGTGGAGGTGGTTCCGAGCAAGTGGAGACCGTGGCGACGGGCAAACTCTTTGGAGAACAACCCAAAGGAGTTATTCTTGTCCGCAACAAGTTTCTCGACCTTTTTCTCTTCAACTTCGATCTCAACTTGTAAAACTCGAGCCATATCTTGTGCAACTTGTTTCGCATTTTTTGCAATCAAAGCAGTGTAACGTGCAGTTTCAGGCATTTTCATACGCCAATAGTAAGTAAAGGCTGCTGGAATAGCACCAAACATTAGAATAATACGCCATATGTAGTCTGATTGTGGGGCTGTGGACAACACAGCGTTCATTGTATAGGATGGTTCCTTAAATGCGTAGTCAAAAGAAGCTGACACGATTAATGCCACAATTCCACTAGCCAATATTCCAAACCCTTGCATAGCAAAAACTACAGCAATACACGCACCACGGGTTTTCTTGTTAGCATATTCGGACATAATAGTAGCCGAGATAGGATAATCGCCACCAATGCCAAAACCGAGCCAGAACCTGAAGAAACAAAGGGTTGCCATCACACCTTTCGCCTCATTCCCAAAAGAGAACCCAGATGCGAGGGAGCATACAACCATGAGTGCCAAAGTCATTCCATAAACCCTCTTTCGGCCCATTTTGTCACCAAGCCAACCGAAAAAGAGTTGACCACATAAAGCTCCAACAAGGGCGACACCAGTAACTGAAGAGTTCACACCGGGTGGTAGGGTTCCAGGCTTAGGAGAACCATCTACGTGGTAGTATATACGACCAAGCAATTTCGTTACTAGAGAAATTGCAAAGAGATCGTAGCCATCGGTAAGGAAACCCATACCCGCGAGCACGATCGCCGTGAAATGGTATAATTGAGTCTTGGCGGAATCAAGTACACTAAGCACTTGTAGTTGCTCTCGAACCATGGCTGCACTCTTTTTTTCAAAACTGTTATTATCATCAATGAAAAACATAACAAGTTAATGAAACTAAAAAAACTCATATATAAATACTTTTTTCGAAACTATTATTTTATTACATAATATTTTGTTAGATATTAGTGATGATATTTAGAGGTTGCTAGTTGTAATGTAATCAAGTTTAATGGGTTAATTCTTTAGCTTAAGTTGTAGTCAAATTAAGTGGATATTGCTTGTCTTGGAAGGCAAGTATCACAGCCTACTGTGGCATGGTTTTCATAACCCAATACCACTCCTTGTTGGAGTCGGTTATAAGTTGGTCGTTCCCCCATCATTCCCTATAAAAAGGGCATTAGGGCTGAGCTCTCATTGTATCAATCATTCTTTCTTTTATTAATAAACATAAACATTTGGATACGTGTAGGTTTCTTCATTAGTCGTGTTTCGGGTGTGCACGAGTGTGTCGATTCACATTACCATACTTGCTTCCGAGTTGTTGATCGCAGCTTCAACAAGTGGTAAGAGCTTCGGCGGTAAAGGTGGAATCTAGGTAGAAGTGTGAAGGTTTACTGGTGTTCGGGTTTTGACTTTTGACAGCAGATTTAATCTAATTTTACGGCAATGATTTGCTCGCTAATCTGTTTTGACAACAAGGGTTAAGTTTTCAAGCAGAAGGTTTCAGTTTTAGAGGTATTGTTCAATACAGAATATCGACTCAAGGTTCTTTGAAGGTTCGGTTTTTGAACTTCAAAAAGTGTTAAGGTCTCCTTGTTGCTTGCATTATAAAGTTCTTGACTGTAAAGGTTTGTTGAAGATTAAATATTAGTAATAATTATATGTGTTCAAGTATAACACCGGCTGAATATCTAAAATCTTGAATAAACTATCTATTGATTCCATAACATCATGAATAATTGTTGGTTTAAAAATAATTTAATTCCATCAATTGAAATTAGCACAAATTTATTAATGAGATATTTAAATATTTGCTCATTGTCAAAGATTGTGACATCCTAATATGAATTGATGGCAAATGACTGTTAGAGCACTTGGTATGGTGCCATCAAGTTATGGTTTAACCTCGCGTCACGTCAGCGCCACATCATCTTTAACATTTTAACCTTAACATCCAAAAAAACACCCCTTATTATAACTCAACCATAACACCACATTTTGAGCTCCACTTTTTAAAAAATTACAATTTACAAATTAACCCCTTAACTATTTCATTCATTCAATAACCTAATATTTAAAAATTACAATACAAAACAAAAAAAGGTTACGAATTGAAAAAACTACCACATAAAAGTAACTAAATAAAAATGTTACGTATTAACTTAAAAGAAAAAAAAATGCTAGTAAAACACAGGGTCTAAAATGTAAACACCACACTACCGCATTGACTAAATTGCAAATTTTAGTTATATATCATTTTTCCCATTTGTTTCTTGCTGTACACACACTAAACACACACACAGTGAAAACAAAGACAAACACACTCAAGATCACACACACTGCAAAATTACAAAAAACACAAAACAACTAATTTCAATCATGGGGTGGTTTTGTAATTCGTCTTTTTGTTTGATTCCACCTTAACGTTGCATTGGCAAGGCAACGCCTAGGCTAACGCTTTCCCTTAACGCAAATACACGGTATGGTAACATGGCATTAACGCACGTTACAAAGCCTTCACGTCACCCTTAACGCATGCATTGAGTTACCACACCGAAGGCTCTTAGCTATTATTTCTCGGAGCATCTCCAATGCTCCAATGCTCAAGTCATTATGATTTTTTACTATTTTACAAAGCTTTGTTAACAGTTTTTTATTCTTTGGACTTGAAAGCTTTTTGAAAGAATTTTAATACTACAAGACTTGGTATCTTATGATTTTTTACTATTTTACAAAGCTTTGTTAATAGCTTTCTATTCTTTGGACTTGAAAGTTTTTTGAAAGACTTTTAACAAAGACTTGATATCTACCAAGTGTTTGAAGCTTTGATTTTCCATTTAAATCTTCGTTAGTGAAAAGCTTTTGAAGTAGTTTTGCAATGAAGAAAGATTTACAACATGAATTTTTAATAACAAAAATTGATTAAAAAGCCAATGTATTAAATGCATCAAATTGACTTGATGCATTGTAGGTGATCTCATATTTGTTACTCATGCATGCATGTACAAAACAAAAATATCCTTGGACGTAATATATCCCCAATTATTGGCAAGCCGACCTTCAATCTTAGTGTAGTTTAATCTATACTACTTATAATAGACAAAAGACTCTCTCTCCAAAAATTTCAAATGTACAAAAAATTATGCAATGTTTACAACAATTTAAAGCAAGGAATTTTCATAATTACAACAAGCAAAGCATTGTTTACAACAAAAACAAGCATGAATGCAAATTCAGACCAAAATTCTTAGAATTATACATTAATAGCATTAAAAACACCCCTACACCTAATATTACAATCATTTAAACATAATGTACAACCTCCATATAATTCCGAGCCATTAATAAAACCAACCCAGCAATCTTTTTCAATAATCATTAACATCATAAACAATGAAGAAGGGAATCAAAAGAACCTTGTTACAGTCGATTGAGAAGAAACAATAAGTAATCCACCAAGCCGAATCCACAGGAACCACCAAGTAAAGTCTTGATTGTGGTATCACCCCTATGGATCGGTGGTGTTTAAAAGAAAGTAAAAATGGATAGTTTGACTCTTGCTTTTCTGGATCGATCTTGATGCCATCTAGGAAAAGTAACAATCCTCTTCAATCTTCAAAACAAACACGTGACCCTTGTGGGAAGAAGAGGAAAACAGTTGATGGTGATAGATGGATTATCTTTTCTTGTTTGCCGTGTTGATGAAACGGACTGATCATCAGATTTATCACAAAAGTGAGGCGTTGGTTTTGAGGATTTTGGAAAAGAGATAGAATACGTTTGGGAAAAGAAGAAAAGAAGAAAGGGATAAGGTAGGGAGGCGTGGGTTTATAGGAGTAGGTTATAGGATTAGTTTTGTTTGTTTATTTATTTTTTTTATTTAATTACTGTATTAAGTGTACCCCGTGTCCCGCTGAGCCACAATTTATTACGGCCCTTTTGTCTCGACAAAATGTTCGAATTAGGTTTTTGGTAAAGTTTTTATAAACATTAGATAAACATAAAATTTTGCATTTTCTGATGAAAATAAATAGTAGTACTATTAAAATAATGGCCTGAAAAATTGCGGGTTGTTATAATTATAGATAGAAGTCATACCTTTGGTTATTTATCGATCAAAACCTAACAAATATATGTATATTTTACATTATTTAATTTTGAGTCTGCATGCAGTATAAGAGAGTATGATTGCTATTACTTATACTTATTTTAATTAAAAGTTATCATTCATTCGTAAAGTTATTGCTAGAAAAAACGTATAAGTGAAAAACATTTTTTCACCATGAAATTTAGTCACGGGATGCCCGCCGCCGCATTGCGCGGGTACCCTGCTATATTGATTGATATATACATGTATGACTAATAATGATACTTGACAAATAATGAAAGCTAGAATTAGTGAAACAAGTAATGAAAACACATTATGTTAGGCTAATATAAAGGAGTGACATTGTTTTAAGATAAGTAAACAATAAGGGTTTGAATTATACTTTACTAATTACTGCTTGATCATAAATGTGTGTTATTTTTTGTGGATGACAAAATTTCCTCCATAAATTAGTTGATGAAATGCTTAAAGAACAATAGTTAAATCTATAAACTACGTGATGGCAAAGTAAGACAAATCTCTAGTCTTGATGATTTTTAAATGATCTGTCATTTGAATTTTTTTTCTTGATTATTTTTAATGATAATCATGCAATCCAAGAGAGATGGACAAATATAAATGGAGAAGGAGCTTATACCTTGTTAAGACTTAAGAGGGTAGCTATGCAATGGTTCTAGAGAGAGACTGGAGAAAAGCAGACGAGGAGATTAGTAGCTGAATCATGGGTGCCGTTCAAAAAAAAAGGTTGAATCATGGGTATTTAACAGGAACAACATTGAGAATCATTGGAAGCATATGCAATTATCCGACAAAGTAAACGCCTCACATTGATTCCCTAATTATCTAATCTCTAATAAGGTCAACCGCTATAAAACCATTAATTATTGAAACGGTTTTTGTAGAATCATCATATAAACTATAAAGAATTTTCTTTTGTATCAAATAACATTTGTTAGAACGGTGATAAGTCCAAGCGTACCAAAAAAAACAAATAAGCCCCATTAAAAGATAACATACCAATACAAAAGTAACAAACACAATTTTTCATCTTCTTATATCTCAAAAAATACAAACACAAGTAACATACACAACCAACACAAAAATCACAAACATGTGGATTTTTTTAGAAATTATTGATGTTAGGATCAGATAAAATAAAATAAAATAAAAAAGCTCCTCTTTATTTGCGGAAACTATATTCTAAAAAAATTGTCACAAACTCTTATGCATATATTTTTAATTTTTTGTGAGAACATTGTTAAAGCTATATTGTTTGTTTTTATGTAAAAAAGCAAACAATAGATTGAAATTTAAGTTCTAAAAACATATTTTAATAATTCAATGTTACTCATTCTTAAGTTTTAAAGAAAAATTGTATAGCAGAGAATGAGATGGGAAAAAAAAAACAGAAATGTTACAAGCTTTACGGGTTTAGATATTCGTGTCATTTTTTCATGCATTCAAGAAAAGTATAATAAGCCGTCTTCATGTTTGCATGTCGAATTGAAATGAAACAAAGAAAACACGTCAATTTGGTTTGTATTTTTAGTTTCAACTTCTTCACCATAAAGTGATACTATAGCGATTAGATATCTTCAATTGTAATTGATGATAAAATTAATCATAACTTGGTTAAATGAAAGGCATAGCTCGTAAGTAGATTTATAAGAATAGACGATACCCATGTATAGCAGTGACGTATAATAACCTTAATTTGTGTGTGCAATATTCTTTTATGTTTGTGGAGTAAGAGAAAATAAAAAAGTTAATGGTTTAAATTGTAACTAATTATTTAAATATTTAATGGATCGTGTCTTTTATAAGCAGAAGCATTTCAGTCTAACAACATTACCCATTTTTAAGTTTTAAGCAAATGCGTTTTCTCTTTATATATAGCATATAGATAACGCAAGAAGTATATTCCTACATGACATGGTTACAAAAGCGTAATTAAACATGCAAGTTGAACATGTACCACCCATCATATATATAAAAAATAAGGATCGGAAAAACAACTTTATTAAAATGAAGAAAAAACATACATTTCTCAGGAGAAGTGAGCCTTATATCAGTTTTTGAATACAACTCAAACAAAGCAAAAAAGTTAAGGCCACACTATACGCCAACGATAGATAGTATGCCATCATATTCAATATGTTTATACCACATGAAAACATTATAAAACATGATTGGGTTGCACCTTTGATAACAGCGATAATGAGACAACGTTCCCCCGATACCAAGTCTCTTATTACCTGATTAGTTAGGATAAGAATCGTTGAATGATCAACAGCGGCTAAACTGATTTAAACCACGTCTTTGGCAACTGTATTGCGATTCACATAGCAAAGCTGATATCCTAAAAAAGGTCAAGGTTTCCATAACAATTTAATGGTAAATCCATGCCCAAAACCTCATTCAGATGCACGATCTTTTGTGGACCTCTACCTTTTAATGCTTACCTAATACAGCAAACAGTCCACGTTTGGCTCCATGTGAAATGCCACCAAGGCGAATTAAGAGCCACAAAACCAGACAATAACATTTTCAACCTGTGTTGGTAAATGAGTTGTGGCATTCAAATTTACAAGTCTCACATAGCAGTATCAGCTTTGCAAATGATGGAAAGATCAAAGATCAATAATACGACAAATACAGGCAAACATGCCCACCTCACCTAGTCACCTAAACCAAAGTCTCCAATACATTTCCAATAAGATCATTTATGTACCAACGGGCCTTTGGTGTAGCACTTTTGGTAATCACAATTAACGAATTAATAAAAAATGGAAAAACCGGTTTTCAACCACTACCCAACCTGCCCATCCGGCCACCTCTCGGGAAAGGGTGGGTTATTAAATCTGAAGCCCATGAAGATATTGCATGCTATACAAGTAGTCAAGTAGGTCTGTTTAGTTCAGAACCTCGCATACCACACCAAAAAAAGAAAGTAGCACAACAAAAGGGTTAATCTATACAAACTTAAAAACATATATACCACAACAATTATCTGCAATTCGATTTCACAGTTTACACATTGTATAACAGATAAATCAATGTTCATGAAATAGATGTGCCAACCAAGCTCAAATTCATACTGATACTAGGTATGATCCAGAAATAACAAAGTCTGCATATAAAGTTGATATCCTTCATAAACTACTACCAACTTCAACTAATCAAAGATGTTTACAAACTTGCCTCACTTTGTAAGTTTTTAAGTAATAACTTCACATAAAGTCTAACCAAAATACCTTCCCCCTACGTGTATGCAGTGTATGACTAATTTATCTTGCAAAAATTACGACATGATTTTACCAGATATAAACATAGTAACATAAAACAATCACCAGTTAAGGCTTTTAAATACAGTTAAATGTTTAAACAGACTTAACTTAGAAACTCAGTTGATTTAGGTTGTATTTGGGATAAATGGGTAATTTTTCACAAAATACCAGCTGAGTATAGCAGGTTACATGTGGCCCAAAGTGTTATCAAATGCTTAGAACATCTTAAATTAGTCATATCATGTCCTTGAGTTCATATCATATGTGGACGAAGTATGCCAACAGATGAAGTTAAAGCCAGCATGTCCTTGAGTTCAAACATTATTTAAACCAGGCATTCCTAACTGTTCACATAAAACCTAGCATGTCCTTGAGTTTAAACAGCATTTGCAACCAAGATGACAGGATTTTAATAAAATTAGCCGACTTTAACAAAAATGTCAACGAAGCACAAATTAACAATGATGACACAAGCCAAATGAAACTACACACGCTTTTTAAAACCTCGCTATAAAGATGTGTTAGACAATGTGTTATCTATGAAGCAGTATGCCCAGATGTACAACAAACTCATCAAATCAAAATATAATCAAGGAAACATAACAGTTTCATGTATTAACTTAATACATGAAACTGTCCCAAAGAATGCTGTTTATCTTTTGAACGATTCCCGCTCCCAAAGAATGGACAATCACAAAAGGAATTTTTTTTTTAAGAAAACACAGTAATCCTTCCGCCACACTAAAGCTGTTTATCTCAGCACCATACCTAGCATCCCCACTTTCCCTCCACCAGCCTACTGTCCAGCTAGGCGGCTACAAAAACAGCTTGCACAGCCCCAATTAAAAAAATAAAGAACACTTGAGGTGCGTTTAGTTGGAGAAAAAGTTCTCTAGTTTTATCGAAATTTGAAAGGGAAAGATATCTCCACAAAACACTTGAAAATATAGAAAACACGTTTAGTTGTTGTTTGTATTTTCTATTTTGAAAAAGGGAAGAGAGAGTATTGGGTTACAAAGGAAAATAAGGAAACAATCAAAATTAGTTTTGTAATTTTCTTTGTTAAGTTAGGAAATAGGGGATTTTTGTTTTGTGGAGAATTTTTTGGAAATAAAGCAATCTGAACGCAATTTCTGTTTTCTTTGTTTGTACAAAACATTTTGTGGAAAACATGGGTGTTTTCCTCTAACTAAACGCAGCCTTGTAATTCCGGAAATACCCAAATAACCTACACAACTTCAAAAATTCTAACCAGTGCACTAAATTTCAGGTGGCATATGAGATTACACATTGTCTGAAAAATCAAACAGCCTACAAGACAACTTATACTTAAGGCAATGTGTTCTTCCACTTATAAATTGAACTGTCTTTTTAATTGAACAGTGCACTAAATTTCCAGGGGTGTATGAGATTACACATTGTCTGAAAAATCAAAAAGCCTATAAGACAACTCATACTTAAGGCAATGTGTTCTTCCACTTATGAATTGAACTGAGCTTTTACAGGTGTATGCCTTCAGCTGCACGAGTATTCGCCCCTTTTTATGTTTAAAAATTTTGTTATGAAAGTTAATGATGTAATGTTACTACAAGTGGAAGTCCAAGGGCTAGTAGTGTAAAGTATGGTGATGAAACTTGAGACCCTTGGACTCCCCTATAAATACAATGTGTAAGCCTTGCTTAAGGCTTGTTGGTTCTCATAATACATTATCATTTTCATCATATCATTAGTAGAGTTCCTTCCATATTATTCTATCTTCTTCTTCTCCATTCTTGTGTCTTATTCATACAAGTATCTTTGGTTGTTTATGCTATAACATGGTGACCTAACAAAAACAGACGAAAACGGGCGAAAATGTAAGAAAACGGACGAAAACGTATGAAAACAGACAAAAACGTATGAAAACGGATGAAATCGGGCGAAAACGTATGAAAACAGTAAAAAACGTATGAAAGTGAAAAAAAACGTAAACTAGAAAAAAGTGAATTAAAAAAAATGTGGACTAAAAGAAAAGTGAATTAAAAAAAATTACGTGAATGAAGAACAACAAAAAAGAACGATAAAAAAAAGAAAAAAACAAAACAAAAAAAACACTACGTGAATTGAAATTAAAATAATAATAATAACAATAATAATAATAATAATAAAGACAAAAAGAAAAAGAAAAAAGGAAAAAAAAAAATATAGACTTATGTTTCCCCATTTAATCTTAGCTTAATCCCCACCATTAAATCAAACTAGATGGGTAGTGGGGATTTGTCCTTTGGTATACACCAAATTAAAGTATGCAAAATAAAGTTACTCACATATATTATTGTCAGGAATATTGTCAGGAAAATTTGATGAAATAAAATGCATGTTTAATATAAACATGCTCCAAACTTAAAAATACCATAATTACACTTACCCCTTTCTTATCACATTAACAAAAATAATAAAAAAGTAGAGTACAATATTGTATCGTAACTCATTAATCTTTCCTCCAATCCTTCTTGTATAATATAAGCCGGTCCCACATGTTTTCGTCAAAATTTTTTGCAGCATATTGCTGCATTTACAGACTTTTTTGGAATTTTTCCCAAAAAAGATTAATCAAAAGCCAACACAAACATACCAAGTGATTAAAACAACTATCCAAAAACAAAGTCGCTAAAGTATCATTCAATAACAGAAGTTCAAAAAAAAAGTGCATACAAATATCCCAACCACAAACATATAAACATATCAATACAACTATCCATAAAGACAAATATCCACAACAATAATCACATAACAATCATCCTTGCACCCATCACCATCATTCTTGCCAGACAATTCTTCAAGCGTTATCCTTATCATTCACCAGACAGTTCTTCAAGTGATCGGCCATTAGGTTCGGGTAACAAAAACGTAAAAGCCATGCCTAAGAAATTGATGATACCAAGAACGATAAGCGAGTACCTGGTTCCAATACCTGTAGGGTAGCCCTTATCGGTCTTATGAGGATCAGTGCTTTGAGATGCGTAAAGAAACCCGTAGGCACCAACAATAGCACCTGCTTTCCCAGCTGCTGCAGATATACCATGACAAGTAGACCGCAACCTGGCTGGGAAGATTTCGGCCGGGACAACAAAAGTTGTGGCGTTAGGACCAAAATTTGCGAAGAAAAATGTTAATGAGTACATGATCACAAAACCGAGACGGTTATCATGTAAGGTCCAGTGGTGGTATGGGATTGCTAGACCAAACATGAATACAGTCATGAAAAAGAATCCCATGAGTTGGATCTTGATACGACCTATGATGTCGATGAAAGCGACAGTGAACCAGTAACCAGGGACAGTACTGCAAAGAGCGATTAAGGTTTGAGCTTTTGCAACTTTGTAAACCTCGCCCGCAGCACTCATTTTGGCCGCAGCAGGGATCCATCCAATAGCTGTGAAAATATCTTTTTGGAAAAGGTTTTGTGAGTAGAAAGCTATATCTAGCAAAAACCAAGTGGAGGTGGTTCCGAGCAAGTGGAGACCGTGGCGACGGGCAAACTCTTTGGAGAACAACCCAAAGGAGTTATTCTTGTCCGCAACAAGTTTCTCGACCTTTTTCTCTTCAACTTTGATCTCAACTTGTAAAACTCGAGCCATATCTTGTGCAACTTGTTTCGCATTTTTTGCAATCAAAGCAGTGTAACGTGCAGTTTCAGGCATTTTCATACGCCAATAGTAAGTAAAGGCTGCTGGAATAGCACCAAACATTAGAATAATACGCCATATGTAGTCTGATTGTGGGGCTGTGGACAACACAGCGTTCATTGTATAGGATGGTTCCTTAAATGCGTAGTCAAAAGAAGCTGACACGATTAATGCCACAATTCCACTAGCCAATATTCCAAACCCTTGCATAGCAAAAACTACAGCAATACACGCACCACGGGTTTTCTTGTTAGCATATTCGGACATAATAGTAGCCGAGATAGGATAATCGCCACCAATGCCAAAACCGAGCCAGAACCTGAAGAAACAAAGGGTTGCCATCACGCCTTTCGCCTTATTCCCAAAAGAGAACCCAGATGCGAGGGAGCATACAACCATGAGTGCCAAAGTCATTCCATAAACCCTCTTTCGGCCCATTTTGTCACCAAGCCAACCGAAAAAGAGTTGACCACATAAAGCTCCAACAAGGGCGACACCAGTAACTGAAGAGTTCACACCGGGTGGTAGGGTTCCAGGCTTAGGAGAACCATCTACGTGGTAGTATATACGACCAAGCAATTTCGTTACTAGAGAAATTGCAAAGAGATCGTAGCCATCGGTAAGGAAACCCATACCCGCGAGCACGATCGCCGTGAAATGGTATAATTGAGTCTTGGCGGAATCAAGTACACTAAGCACTTGTAGTTGCTCTCGAACCATGGCTGCACTCTTTTTTTCAAAACTGTTATTATCATCAATGAAAAACATAACAAGTTAATGAAACTAAAAAAACTCATATATAAATACCTTTTTTGAAACTATTATTTTATTACATAATATTTTGTTAGATATTAGTGATGATATTTAGAGGTTGCTAGTTGTAATGTAATCAAGTTTAATGGGTTAATTCTTTAGCTTAAGTTGTAGTCAAATTAAGTGGATATTACTTGTCTTGGAAGGCAAGTATCACAGCCTACTGTGGCATGGTTTTCATAACCCAATACCACTCCTTGTTGGAGTCGGTTATAAGTTGGTCGTTCCCCCATCATTCCTATAAAAAGGGCATGAGGGCTGAGCTCTCATTGTATCAATCATTCTTTCTTTTATTAATAAACATAAACATTTGGATACGTGTAGGTTTCTTCATTAGTCGTGTTTCGGGTATGCACGAGTGTGTCGATTCACATTACCATACTTGCTTCCGAGTTGTTGATCGCAGCTTCAACAAGTGGTAAGAGCTTCGGCGGTAAAGGTGGAATCTAGGTAGAAGTGTGAAGGTTTTCTGGTGTTCGAGTTTTGACTTTTGACAGCAGATTTAATCTAATTTTACGGCAATGATTTGCTCGCTAATCTGTTTTGACAACAAGGGTTAAGTTTTCAAGCAGAAGGTTTCAGTTTTGGAGGTATTGTTCAATACAGAATATCGACTCAAGGTTCTTTGAAGGTTTGGTTTTTGAACTTCAAAAAGTGTTAAGGTCTCCTTGTTGCTTGCATTATAAAGTTCTTGACTGTAAAGGTTTGTTGAAGATTAAATATTAGTAATAATTATATGTGTTCAAGTATAACACCGGCTGAATATCTAAAATCTTGAATAAACTATCTATTGATTCCATAACATCATGAATAATTGTTGGTTTAAAAATAATTTGATTCCATCAATTGAAATTAGCACAAATTTATTAATGAGATATTTAAATATTTGCTCATTGTCAAAGATTGTGACATCATAATATGAATTGATGGCAAATGACTGTTAGAGCACTTGGTATGGTGCCATCAAGTTATGGTTTAACCTCGCGTCACGTTAGCGCCGCATCATCTTTAACATTTTAACCTTAACACCCAAAAAACACCCCTTATTATAACTCAACCATAACACCACATTTTGGGCTCCACTTTTTAAAAAATTACAATTTACAAATTAACTCCTTAACTATTTCATTCATTCAACAACCTAATATTTAAAAATTACAATACAAAACAAAAAAAGGTTATGAATTGAAAAAACTACCACATAAAAGTAACTAAATAAAAATGTTACGTATTAACTTAAAAGAAAAAAAATGCTAGTAAAACACAGGGTCTAAAATGTAAACACCACACTACCGCATTGACTAAATTGCAAATTTTAGTTATATATCATATTTCCCATTACACACTGAAGATCACACACTGCAAAATTAAAAAAACACAAAACAACTAATTTCAATCATGGGGTGGTTTTGTAATTCGTCTTTTGGTTTGATTCCACCATAACGTTGCATTGGCAAGGCAACGCCTAGGCTAACGCTTTCCCTTAACGCAAATACACGGTATGGTAACATGGCATTAACGCACGTTACAAAGCCTTCACGTCACCCTTAACGCATGCATTGGAGTTACCACACCAAAGGCTCTTAGCTATTGTTTCTCGGAGCATCTCCAATGCTCAAGTCATTATGATTTTTTACTATTTTACAAAGCTTTGTTAACAGTTTTTTATTCTTTGGACTTGAAAGCTTTTTGAAAGAATTTTAATATAAGACTTGGTATCTTATGATTTTTTACTATTTTACAAAGCTTTGTTAATAGGTTTCTATTCTTTGGACTTGAAAGTTTTTTGAAAGACTTTTAACAAAGACTTGATATCTACCAAGTGTTTGAAGCTTTGATTTTCCATTTAAATCTTCGTTAGTGAAAAGCTTTTGAAGTAGTTTTGCATTGAAGAAAGATTTACAACATGAATTTTTAATAACAAAAATTGATTAAAAAGCCAATGTATTAAATGCATCAAATTGACTTGATGCATTGTAGGTTATCTCATATTTGTTAGTCATGCATGCATGTACAAAACAAAAATATCCTTGGACGTAATATATCCCCAATTATTGGCAAGCCGACCTTCAATCTTAGTGTAGTTTAATATTGATTGATATATAATACATGTATGACTAATAATGATACTTGACAAATAATGAAAGCTAGAATTAGTGAAACAAGTAATGAAAACACATTATGTTAGGCTAATATAAAGGAGTGACATTGTTTTAAGATAAGTAAACAATAAGGGTTTGAATTATACTTTACTAATTACTGCTTGATCATAAATGTGTGTTATTTTTTGTGGATGACAAAATTTCCTCCATAAATTAGTCGATGAAATGCTTAAAGAACAATAGTTAAATCTAGAGCAACACAAATTTCACTGTCTATAAACTACGTGATGGCAAAGTAAGACAAATCTCTAGTCTTGATGATTTTTAAATGATCTGTCATTTGAATTTTTTTTCTTGATTATTTTTAATGATAATCATGCAATCCAAGAGAGATGGACAAATATAAATGGAGAAGGAGCTTATACCTTGTTAAGAGGGTAGCTATGCAATGGTTCTAGAGAGAGACTGGAGAAAAGCAGACGAGGAGATTAGTAGCTGAATCATGGGTGCCGTTCAAAAAAAAAGGTTGAATCATGGGTATTTAACAGGAACAACATTGAGAATCATTGGAAGCATATGCAATTATCCGACAAAGTAAACGCCTCACATTGATTCCCTAATTATCTAATCTCTAATAAGGTCAACCGCTATAAAACCATTAATTATTGAAACGGTTTTTGTAGAATCATCATATAAACTATAAAGAATTTTCTTTTGTATTAAATAACATTTGTTAGAACGGTGATAAGTCCAAGCGTACCAAAAAAAACAAATAAGCCCCATTAAAAGATAACATACCAACACAAAAAACACAACACAATTTTTCATCTTCTTATATCTCAAAAAATACAAACACAAGTAGCATACACAACCAACACAAAAATCACAAACATGTGGATTTTTTTAGAAATTATTGATGTTAGGATCAGATAAAATAAAATAAAATAAAAAAGCTCCTCTTTATTTGCGGAAACTATATTCTAAAAAAATTGTCACAAACTCTTATGCATATATTTTTAATTTTTTGTGGGAACATTGTTAAAGCGATATTGTTTGTTTTTATGTAAAAAAGCAAACAATAGATTGAAATTTAAGTTCTAAAAACATATTTTAATAATTCAATACTACTCATTCTTAAGTTTTAAAGAAAAATTGTATAGCAGAGAATGAGATGGGAAAAAAAAACAGATTAGAACATAGAAGACTCATTCAAATCCAATGTTACAAGCTTTACGGGTTTAGATATTCGTGTCATTTTTTCATGCATTCAAGAAAAGTATAATAAGCCGTCTTCATGTTTGCATGTCGAATTGAAATGAAATGAAACAAAGAAAACACGTCAATTTGGTTTGTATTTTTAGTTTCAACTTCTTCACCATAAAGTGATACTATAGTGATTAGATATGTTCAATTGTAATTGATGATATGCCGTTCAAAAAAAAAAAAAAAAATGTAATTGATGATAAAATTAATCATAACTTGGTTAAATGAAAGGCATAGCTCGTAAGTAGATTTATAAGAATAGACGATACCCATGTATAGCAGTGACGACGTATAATAACCTTAATTTGTGTGTGCAATATTCTTTTATGTTTGTGGAGTAAGAGAAAATGAAAAAAGTTAATGGTTTAAATTGTAACTAATTATTTAAATATTTAATAGATCATGTCTTATAAGCAGAGGCATTTCAGTCTAACAACATTACCCATTTTTAAGTTTTAAGCAAATGCGTTTTCTCTTTATATATAGCATATAGATAACGCAAGAAGTATATTCCTACATGACATGGTTACAAAAGCGTAATTAAACATGCAAGTTGAACATGTACCACCCATCATATATATAAAAAATAAGGATCGGAAAAACAACTTTATTAAAATGAAGAAAAAACATACATTTCTCAGGAGAAGTGAGCCTTATATAAGTTTTTGAATACAACTCAAACAAAGCAAAAAAGTTAAGGGCATACGCCAATGATAGTATGCCATCATATTCAATATGTTTATACCACATGAAAACATTATAAAACATGATTGGGTTGCACCTTTGATAACAGCGATAATGAGACAACGTTCCCCCGATACCAAGTTTCTTATTACCTGATTAGTTAGGATAAGAATCGTTGAATGATCAACAGCGGCTAAACTGATTTAAACCACGTCTTTGGCAACTGTATTGCGATTCACATAGCAAAGCTGATATCCTAAAAAAAGTCAAGGTTTCCATAACAATTTAATGGTAAATTCATGCCCAAAACCTCATTCAGATGCACGATCTTATGTGGACCTCTACCTTTTAATGCTTACCTAATACAACAAACAGCCCACGGTTGTTGGCTCCATGTGAAATGCCACCAAGGCGAATTAAGGGCCACAAAACCAGACAATAACATTTTCAACCTGTGTTGGTAAATGAGTTGTGGCATTCAAATTTACAAGCCTCACATAGCAGTATCAGATTTGCAAATGTTGGAAAGATCAAAGATCAATAATACGACAAATACAGGCAAACATGCCCACTTCACCTAGTCATCTAATCCAAAGAGTCTCCAATTACATTTCTAACTGGTATACGCAGCTACTTCAACCCATTTATTAATTTGATGGTTTGATTTATGTGGCCTTTCATCACAAATGGTTCAAATCATAAGAACTGGCTTAATAGGTCAGACAGGATTGAGCCAACATCTATTCTTTTTTAGGCATAGATCCTAAATAATTTTATTCAAAAAATAAATAAGAGGAAAGGGTGGGTTATTAAACCTGAAGCCCATGAAGATATTGCATTGCTATACAAGTAGTCAAGTAGGTCTGTTTAGTTCAGAACCTCGCCATACCACACCAAAAAAAGAAAGTAGCACAATAAAAGGGTTAATCTATACAAACTTAAAAACATATATACCACAACAATTATCTGCAATTCGATTTCACAGGTTACACATTGTATAACAGATAAATCAATGTTCATGAAATAGATGTGCCAACCAAGCTCAAATTCATAGTGAAACTAAGTATGATCCAGAAATAACAAAGTCTGCATATAAAGTTGATATCCTTCATAAACTACTACCAACTTCAACTAATCAAAGATGTTTACAAACTTGCCTCACTTTGTAAGTTTTGAAGTAATAACTTCACATAAAGTCTAACCAAAATACCTTCCCCCTACGTGTATGCAGTGTATGACTAATTTACCTTGCAAAAATTACGACACGATTTTACCAGATATAAACATAGTAACATAAAACAATCACCAGACAAGGCTTTTAAATACAGTTAAATGTTTAAACAGACTTAACTTAGAAACTCAGTTGATTTAGGTTGTATTTGGGATAAATGGGTAATTTTTCACAAAATACCAGCTGAGTATAGCAGGTTACATGTGGCCCAAAGTGTTATCAAATGCTTAGAACATCTTAAATTAGTCATATCATGTCCTTGAGTTCATATCATATTTATCATATGTGGAAGAAGTATGCCAACAGATGAAGTTAAAGCCAGCATGTCCTTGAGTTCAAACATTATTTAAACCAGGCATTCCTCACTGTTCACATAAAACCTAGCATGTCTTTGAGTTCAAACAGCATTTGCAAAGGATTTTAATAAAATTAGCCGACTTTAACAAAAATGTCAATGAAGCACAAATCAACATTGATGACACAAGCCAAATGAAAGTATGAAACTACACACGCTTTTTAAGACCTCGCTATAAAGATGTGTTAGACAATGTGTTATTTATGCAGCAGTATGCCCAGATGTACAACAAACTCATCAAATCAAAATATAATAAAGGAAACATAACAGTTTCATGTATTAAGTACATCTTTTGAACGATTCCCGCTCCCAAAGAATGGACAATCACAAAAGGATTTTTTTTTTAAAGAAAACACAGTAATCCTTCCGCCACACTAAAGCTGTTTATCTCAGCACCATACCTAGCATCCCCACTTTCCCTCCACCAGCCTACTGTCCAGCTAGGCGGCTACAAAAACAGCTTGCACAGCCCCAATAAAAAAAATAAAGAACATTTGAGGTGTGTTTAGTTGGAGAAAAAGTTCTCTGGTTTTATAGAAATTTGAAGGGGAAAGATATCTCCACAAAACACTTGAAAATATAGAAAACACGTTTAGTTGGTGTTTGTATTTTCTATTTTGAAAAAGGGAAGAGAGAGTATTGGGTTACAAAGGAAAATAAGGAAACAATCAAAATTAGTTTTGTAATTTTCTTTGTTAAGTTAGGAAATAGGGGATTTTTGTTTTGTGGAGAATTTTTTGGAAATAAAGCAATCTTAACGCAATTTCTGTTTTCTTTGTTTGTACAAAACATTTTGTGGAAAACATGGGTGTTTTCCTCTAACTAAACGCAGCCTTGTAATTCCGGAAATCCCCAAATAACCTACACAACTTCAAAAATTCTAACCAGTGCACTAAATTTCAGGTGGCATATGAGATTACACATTGTCTGAAAAATCAAACAGCCTATAAGACAACTTATACTTAAGGCAATGTGTTCTTCCGCTTATAAATTGAACTGTCTTTTTAATTGAACAGTGCACTAAATTTCTGGGGGTGTATGAGATTACACATTGTCTGAAAAATCAAAAAGCCTATAAGACAACTCATACTTAAGGCAATGTGTTCTTCCACTTATGAATTGAACTGAGCTTTTACAGGTGTATGCCTTCAGCTGCACAAGTATTCGCCCATAAGACAGCTTATACTTTTAGGGACAACAACTCTTCCCATAACCTTGAGTATTCACCTATAAGACAACTTATACTATATTTTAGGGGGTGTATGTTCATTAATTGATTCTGAGTTTTGTTAAAATCTTAAAGAGTATTCGCTTTCAAGACAGCTTAGACTTTAGGGCTTAGGAGCAACGACTCTTCCAATAACCAATCGATCCAAAATATTACAAACAACGGTAGAGAAGTGAGAGTTGGGACATCCAAAAGGAAACGTTTGCACCCTCTAACGTAAACATACATATCTTGTTGCTAAAAAACGAGAACTATGTGATACCTACTTAATTTTGTATGAGTAATAATTGTCATGCCTAAACTCGCACTTTAACGAAAGCCATTGGTGCTTAAAAAAAGGGCCCAATTCCTCACAAACCAATGAATGAATGCTCGCTATATTTAGCCATTTTCCACAGGGCCTCTCTGTTTGTATTCTATACCTAATCTATTTCAGACAGCATTTTCTAATTAACCATTTTCAGATAAGTGATTTCGTACCCATCCAGGTATTTGTGATTGTGTGATGCCATGAGGGAAGGAAAACTCAGCTTGCATCATCTATTTACTTATGAAGAGAAGACAATAATCAAAACCCATGGACGTTCACTATGATAATCTAAAATCCGATTGTAAATGTGTGGCAAATACAGCATTTAATACTTACAGAAGTTGAAGAGGTCGATAGACAATACCCTAAACAACACAAGTAAAGAGGACACTGTCAGAACATGTGTATTGAGTGCCGTCTAATATGAAAAGAGTAAAAGTTGACAGAACCACTCACTATTTATATCCATACTTTGACGCTCCAGCACACAAGCCTCCATGCATAATCACCACCAAACCATGAATCAGGTGGAACAGAACTTCATTAGATTATAGACTTGTAAATAAACAAATTAACTAGCATAAAAACTGTCAGCTATGTGGAATCCTAACACATAACACATATAAAGCCAAAAAAATCCATGAAACCACTCATTTAGCATATAGATCGACACTGACACCTACATTCTACATTGAGAATAAATCTCATCTACTGAAAAGACAATTGGGATATCATTATTTCCATGGTCAGACTCGATAACCACAATGACTTGAGAAGAAATAGAATTTTAAAAGTTTTCTGAAATAAAATGTATAATTTGTGACGATAAGCTACAAACAGACAAACCAAAATACCTTCTCCAAAGTGCCATTATACATCTAAAGCACTGCCTGTTGGCCTCATAGCACTGGTAAGTTCCTGAATGAAAAAATAAATTAGACTGCAGTTTCAACATAAAATTTCTTAAGTGAATAAAAACAAAGAATTGGAACAAGGGAGTCTTTAAAAGTAGCACACACATCATCATAAAAGGTATAAGAACCAGAAACAGTATTTTGTTCAAAGATATCAATGACAATCTATAGAACATAGATAAGTTCGAAACCAGAACAGTTGTTGGAGCTGATGTTCAATATACAAAGTAAACTAAAAAGCTTAAAATTAAATTTTTCCTTAATGGTCACCATCAAGAATGAGTACAAGAGAAGAAAACGCCATGTGGCGAGTTATCTTACAATAGAACAGTACACATTGCACGGAAAGAACCGCCACGAGGTCATCTGCTGATTTGGGCCATTGTCAGGAACTGTGTCCAAAGTTCTTAAGCCGGCACACATACAGATAAAGACAAATAAATGCCCAACGATTAGAGAATAGAAATTAAAAGCAACATTAGATCATAATTTCTCTCGGTCAGCATCACTGTCACTTGCCCGTGATGAATGGATGTCCAAGTGCCTGTTGCACAGTAATCCTCTTATCGGGATCTAAAAGAAACATCTTTTCCAAAAGATCCTTAAAATTGGCTACCATCTTTGGATCATCTCCAGGAGAGCTCATAACAATAGAACCAATGTCTTTCGCCTTTGTGTTAACCAGCCTCTTCACAGTCTGAAAATTCAATCAAATGTTTCACGATATGTAGTAAGAGAGCAACATTAAAAATATAAGGTTTGTTAATGGTTTAACCCTCAAACTTTGACCCAAATTACAGTTAACCCTTTCAATAGTTTTTTACTTAACTCTTTATTGGTTAAATTTAACCAACCAACCAACTTTCAATCTTTGATGGATTAAACCCCCTTAACTTGGTTTCTTTCCACGGTCTAACCCCTAAACTTTATATTGCAAGTTTTGTACACATATAAATTGCAAACAAATTGTTACCAAAAAGAGGGTTGAGGGACTAAACCAGTGAAGAAAAGATTTTAGGGTTTACACCAGAGTAAAAGATGAAGGTTAAACAATAATCAACCAAAAAAAAGCTACACAACTACTGATATTTAGTTGTTTACCTTCTTGGTAACAGGGTCCTCCTCTATGCTAACAAAGTTAAGGTCTTGATCAAAATGAAGTTCCGTGAAAGCTCCCTACATAAAATGTGGACAAAAACAGAAAACTATAATTAATTATCATAAAAACAAATGTGTAAAAAATGTAAGAAGAAAGATATAAGCACCTTTCGAAGCATCTTTTTGGGGAAAGGACCTTTGAGTTCCATTTGAAGGCGAAGCATATCATTGTTGGTAGCACCCGGGAATAAAACTTTCCCAGTATAAAGCTCAAACAAACAGCAACCGACAGACCACATATCAACAGGATGATCATAAGTCAGCCCTAAAACTGCATAGCACAATGTTTGACTAATCAATGAATTGCATTGCAGAACGTAATAAATCTTAATATATAACTTACTTATTTCAGGGGCACGATAAAAGCGGCTCACGAGGTACGGTGTGATCTCATTTTTACCAGCAAACATAGCATTCCCAAAATCGCAAAGCTTCAGAACATTTTTGGCCTCATTTACCTGAAGAGATCATATAAATTAGATTTTTATTTCTAAAATTATGATAAGGGAATATAAACATTTAAAAAAAATGATGAATCAAGTCTTGAGAGTACAAACCAGCATGTTATCAGGCTTGATGTCTGTATGAAGCACACCACAGTTTCTGAGATGTTTTAGAGCAATGAAGAGCTGTTTTGCATATGCCCTCACACCAGTTAGTTTAAGACCAATATTACGACCAAACTTCTTTAATACTTCACGAAGATTCATATGAAGAGATTCAAAAACTAAACAAAGATGATTCCGGTACTTGAAACTGGAAAGAAACCGAACACAGTGGCGTCTGTCTTCTGGATCTGCACCAACTAGCTTCTTCAATATCACCAATTCTTCTAAACCAGCTTTATACCTGTTTGTAAACAAAGTACAACAATAGGTTAGACCTTTTACACTCCTATAAGTAGATAGAAAAGTTTTGAACTAATTCATTGCTTACATTTTATCATTGTTACGTATGATTTTAATCGCAACCTCTTCAGGGTCACCTGATCCAGCTTTGAGATCCTTAGCACGAACCACTGTTGAAAAGACACCTTTACCATGAGCAGCAATAACTTCATACCGTCCATCAAGTACTTCCCCAAATCGGTAACCTGCAGATGACATAGACCAACTTAAAATTAACACATTGTAGATTTCAAATCTGAAACAATGTATATACGTTGTACCAGAGCATAAAAAAGTCATATATGACACTTACTGTAGTAACCTTCTGCGTCATCCCAGTTATCCTGAAGCCCACTTCTTTGAACGGTCAAACCATCACCTTTACCCTGAAAAAAAGGATCATCAGACTCATATCTCCGAAATTAAAGCTTAATAGAGCATGTGTATAATAGTTATGTGTAACTTACAGATTTTCGTATTCCTGCTGGAGATTCTTCAAATATATCATCAGAGAACATGTCATTTGATCGCTCAATCTGTGCCTTTAAAAAATAAAATAAAGTCATTATTTACCGCAATTCACAGCTAATTAGCAAAAGCTATGAATTAAGATTTACCTTTTCACGTACTCGAGCGGGAGATTCTCCAAATATAGCATCACCGTTTGACCCCTCACTCTGTAATATCGTTAAAACGTAAGTATACCCAGAAAGCCTACATGTTAAATCATAATTACAGTTAAAAAAAACGCACCTTTGGAGTACCCTCTCCCAGACCACCAGTACCCGATGTCTTCTCGACACCAGAGTTACCATTTTGTGGAGGAGATCTCCCTAAAGAAAACGGTGTGTCGCCAGTGTTAGTATCGGACCCTTCTCCTTGACCATCAGGAGTGCCTGAATTTACTTTAGCTGCACTTACGGACCGCGAAGGCTCTTCCACATTTTCTTTAGCTGTACAAATGCATAAAAAACTATGTTAACCGAAAACTAAAAATAACCATTAACCATCATATTGTTTAAACACGATCCATATATTTTAATTTACTCAAAATAAGATTAAAAATCCTTACTTGTATCTTGTAGCTGAGGTTTTGACTTAGCCTTGTATTTTTCTTTGATGGCTTCTATACGCCTTCTACTCTCCTCTTTTATTCTGTTAAGATCTTCTTCTTCATCATCTTCATCAGCTTGCAAATCTGCTCTGTCTTCATAAGGTTCCTCATCGATCTCCTCCCTACAGCAAACAAACTTTAGAACAATAAAAACACGAAATTAACTGATAAAAGACAAATGTAGATGACATAACATTACCTTTTGATCTTCTCGCTATCTTCATCTGCCTTGACACTATCAGCTTTTTGTCCATCGTATTTCCTAGGTCTATCTTTGTAATTTGTTTCGTCATGTCTATGATTATAATCATTGTTCCTATCACGACCAACACGTTCATCATTGTAGTTATAGTTTCTTCTACTTCTACTACTCTCTCTATCCAAATCCCGTTCCCGATCTCGATCCCACCTTTCCCTCTCTCTCTTCTCCATCTCCCTTTCCCTATCTCTCTCCTTATACATTCTCTCCCTCTCATTCTCTTTCAAATCTCTCTCTCTGTATCTATCTCTACCTTTATAGTCTCTATCTCTAGTCTCCAAGCTGCCTTCTCTAATTCTCTCTCTAGGCTCACGACTATGATGCCTATCTACTTGTACACTATGTCTAGAATGACTAGAACTACGCTCTCGTTCTTTATCCCTTACTGAATCACGACTGCCATGTCGGTAGTCCCTTGTGAGCTTACTCGCTCTATCATCGTAATCGTCCCTGTTATGGTTCTTACTTGTATAATATTCAATATCCTCTTTGTGTGTCTCGAGACGAGATACTCCGTGAGAAACGCTCCGAGAGCGAGACCTCTCCCTATGCCGCTCGTGAGACCTAGATCTACTTGTCGTAGCAACATCTTCTCGTCTTCTTTCGTGTGCATGCTTGCTTACCAATTCTTTATGTTTCCGGTCCCTCCTTTCATAGTCATCATCATAATCATAACGACTCTTTCTATCACCACGTACTTTATCAGACTCAACTCTCATATACCCGTTATCCTTACGCTCCTTAACTGGGCTGTCCACCAAACCGCCGCCATTTTCACGGTCCACATCCGTTAAACGATCACCAACTAGATGCCCATTAGCATCATCCAAAGGCGACTTACGACTACGAGTAGGCACAACCACGTCACCATGAGTTTCCTGCAAACACCACAATACAAAAGACACGTTAAATGCACATTTACAAATCACAGCCATCCCAAAAGACCAACATTAGACCAAACACCCGAAACCTCAAAAAAACTAAAAAGAAAAAGAAAAAATGAAAGAAACATGTAACCAAATCTTACAAATCAGTTGAAAACCATCAGTAGTAGTAGTAGTCTTCAGAATACGCCTAATAGTTTTTTAAACCGTGCCTGGAAAATAGATGCAAACTTGTGCATATCTCCTTTTCAGATTCATATAACTATTCTGTGATCTTAAAACATTTGTAAGAACCCGAAAAATATACCAAAAACTCCATTAAAAAAATGTGCTATAAAACTCAACAGTCAACACCATATAGCTATCTTCGCCAATTGTTGTTACTTACGCAACAGCAAACTTGTTTACGCAGACATATCAACATTTTATCAATCAATTTAATACTAATTGGCTGCTGAAAAACCGAATTCTAAAAACATATTAAGATCTTACAAATTTACCAGTAAATAACATTTATAATTATGTAACTTCCTAGAGCATTAGGTACTGTTTCATTTTATCGGTATGTAACGTCAGCCATTTTACCTATAACTAAACATAAAAGCAAAGTAATTAAAGTCCGAAAAACCGCCTAATGACTAAACTCATGTCAATTTCTCAGTAAACATAACTATGTACTTAATCAAACTACTTAGCTTATAAAATTTATAAAATTAAGCAATAAAAACGAAGTAAATAAAATCCGATAAAACGAAACGAAAACCGACCGTTTTAATCTCACCAGACTCGGCATCAGAATCATTCATCTTCTTCACCATAACAACCTCACCTTCTTCCACAATCTCACCTTCCTCCATATCATAATCCAACCGACTATCCACCGCCGTAGCCGGCGCCGCCGATTCATCATCAACTTTATCTTCTTCGTGTTTACGGCTGTGATGACGGTGGTGATGCTTGCGGCGATGATGACGGTGGTGCTTACGGCGTTTCGACGGTTCTTCTGATTCTTCGTCGGAGGATCGACGGTGTTTGTGGTCATCGGTGTCGGTTGCCATGGTTAGAATTGAAAAGCTAGGGTTAGGGTTTATAAAATTGTGAGGGTTAATTTGATTAGAGTGATTAGATCGTGATGGTATTTGGGGTTGAAATTGGGGATTTATGAATGGAGAAAAAAAAACCTAGAAACGTGAAGCGGTGGTTATATAATGAGATGGACTGATTTTTGCATTATTGGTTTGGTACCATGTGGATGGATATATCCCTTTTTATGCAAGTCTTTCAATTTACTATAACAAGATCTTTATGTCTTGTGAGATTTTGGAAAAAAAAAACTTAAGTTAGTTCCTTTTTTTTCTTTTCTTTTTTGGAGTACCAATATTAGTAAAGTCAATTTTTGCAATTTCTACAAAAAGAAAAAAAGAAAAAAAAAAAAAGGTAACCGACGAGATCGGTCTCAAAACTAGTACAAGAGGGGGTGAATCACGTAGCGTAATATTATGACTAAAGAACACGTAAGATTTGAATTCAAAAACTCCGCCTTTGAGTTGCATGTTCCTAAGAGACTAGGTATCGTGTATGCGTTTAACACGTTATTGGTATGCCATCTCAGCGCCACATTATACCCCTCTCAATAACACATCAATCACACAAACATCCTTCTCTCATAACACACCACTAACATGGTATTGGGTCCCACTTTTTTTCATTTTATTTTATTTAAAAACAAACTCATTTATTTGTTTTTCACTTTATTTTAAAACATACACTTTATTTTAAAACAAAAACCAAATTTTATTTATGGTGGAATAAAGAAACCATCAGAACTCTATTAACTTACCCGAGGCTAGAAAAAAAATATACAGTATATATATATGAATCAAATAGTCAAAAGATAATTATATTGTAGCAAGCAAATATAACGTGTCACACCAAAACCGACCTTTTTCTTCCTCTTTCTATCTTCTCTTTCTTTTCTCATGTTTTTCTCCTCTGTTTCTTTTTTCTTCACTTACAGACATCCTAAATCTGATGCCCCTAAATTTCTACATGGATCCGCCACAAACATGAACCAAATTTGATGCCCCTAATTATTTTGCTGCCCTGGGCCGTCGCCCACTTCGCCCGGTACCAGGGCCGGCTCTATTCCTTGCTTTCTCCTTCTCCATCGCTNAAAAAATCAAACAAACTGCAGACACAAAATCAAAAAGAAAAAAAGATACACAAATATACGAATAGCGTGAGCCAGTCAAACAACTCAAAAACGTTTGGCGTGTGGTTGGCGCTTTGCTCGGTACAACGATTAACGCGCCATTCGTCTTTTTTGTTGCAGTTGGCGTGTGAATGGCGATGATACCGAGTGCTCTAACCATTGGGCTACAAGTATGGGAACCAATTTTGTAACACCTAAAATTTTACAATTTTAGTTATAGACATTTTATAGTATTTAGTGGATATTAAAAAAAGTTTCCGGTTAGTATTTAACAAAAATAAGGATCAAAAATGCAAATATTTAATGAAAAATGACCTCTAATGGAAGGTACTAACAGTGCAATAGACTTAATGGAAGGTACTAACGGTGCAAAATAGACTTTAAGAGCAAAATTACTACAATATCCTTATGGGTTTATAAAACTTAAAACTTTGGGAATTAACCCCAAAACCACACGTGTTGTGGTGCGTGGCATTTATAGGACATTTTGGAGGGAGTTAGTTTATCCTCCTCAGTTTGTAAGAATTGTACAGGAAGATTTCTAGGCTAAGTTTTGGAGGTTGTGGGGCAATCACAGAAGACTTCAAGTATTAGTGACTATATCCCCATCAAGATAAGAATTTATATGCTATTATGATTCATGTTAGAAATTGATTTGGTGGTTTGTGTGATTTAGGTTTTAGTAGTAACCTAGCTTTGTTTATGATAATTCACAGTTTAGATAATCATATTATGTTTAAATTATGACAAGAATCATGTAGTATAAATCATGATATAAAGATTAGAAGAATTTATGTTATGAAATATGACGTTCGTGTCTAGTTAATGTTAAAAAGAGGTGTTTGGCATAACGCCTCGTATGCTCAAGTTTAGTAGTATGTGATTCAAGCTCATGAATACTAGATGAACTAGTGATCTNTTTTTTTTTTTTGATAAAATATAGATGTCATGTTTTAGTAGTATAGACATGATATTAGTTATGTTTATGTTAGTTTTGGAAATACCCGAATATGAATATGTTTATGTTAGTTTCGGAAATAGCCGAATGTGATTGTGTTTATGATAGTTTCAGATATAGCCGAATATAATTATGTTATGATATGTTTCGGGTATAGCCGAAAATGAAAATGTTATGATATGTTTTAGATATAGCAGAAAATTGATTATGCCATGTTGTTAGATTCGAAAATAGCCTAAAATGATATGTTTATGTTAGTTTCGGAAATAGTCGAAAATGACATGTTTATGTTAGTTTTGGAAATACTCGAAAATGATATGTTTATGTTCGTTTTGGATATTGTCGAATATGATATGTTTATGTTAGTTTCGGAAATAGCCGAAAATGGATTTGTTCTTGATGCACTCACGACATCCTAAGTGGAGTATGCATGCTTGAATAACACTCATGACCCGTAATGGATATAGTGCTTTATGCCCGTCAAGTATAAAAATAGGACCCGATTTGCATCCGTGCAAGAGGGTAAAGAGGTCGAATATAAGTACTCGACGTCTAGGGAATTCCGTACAAGTAGCAGAACGATTAGATGTCATATCACTAGTAGAGGCGTGTTTAGACATCACGATATGATAGAATGATGAATAGATATTGTATCATTAGTAGAAATGTGATTACATATCATGACATGATAGCACGGGGATTAGACATCGTACGATTAGTAGAAATGTGATTAGATATCACATTACAATAGCATGATAACTAGATGTCGTATCATTAGTAGCAAGTTAATGACATAACATGATGTAGTAGTGTAACACCCCAATTTTTACAATAACAACTTTCAATATATTTTAAAGCTTTTCAGTTAACTCATGTTATATTATTAAGGTTCCGTTAGTCATAAGGACATTTGAAAATAAGTTAATAAAGAAAAAGGATTATCTTTGTAATAGTTTGACTAATGGGAACTAACCTTGAAACTTGTATAATAATCTTACCATAAGATTACTTAATCATCAGGAAACTTCATTTTTCTTTTTTCCCCTTCTTTCTCACGTCACACGTACAAGCATCAAGAACAATTAGGATTTCTATCTTTATCTAATTTCAATCATGTATAAGATAGGAGATTGGTATATCAAGGCATAGAGACGCAAGTTCTAGCATTTCCACTATATCCAATTTGAGGTATGAATTATAGTTAAGTTCTTTAATTCATGTTTAGCTTATACCCACCATGGGGTTAACCTTATAATTCATGTCTTGATGTTATAAGAGGGGTTTTGTGGAAACTTGAATTATTATGATAAGTTGGGATTTCCAGAAATCACTAAGAACTCGTGTTAAACCCGTAAAAATGATATGGGAAGTGACAGATATCTAGTATGATGTTATAACATTGTTTTATGGTGTTAGATTTCGAAAAGTAAATTTATGCTTATAAGATATTTGTGAAACCAAACGCCCCCTTATGTTTTAGTAAATCCCAACTGCCATCTTAAGTAAGCTATATCATGTTCTAAGTGAACTTTGATGTTAATGATGTGCTCCTAGGTGATAAAAGTGAGTCAGGAACCTTTCGGGAGCTCGGGAAGGAATATAAAGCGTATAAGATGAGTAACTTAGTTTAAGAATAAATGTGAGTCCTTATGCGCTCGTAGGTTGTGATTTGTACTTTGTGATATTTATGATCATGTTACAATAAGTATTTAGTTCTATAACTCGTGTACAAGTTCATGTTTCCCAATTTACGTTTATGACATATGTGTGTCATACGTCGAGTATTCCACATGTTATATGGTATATACTCACAAAAATCTGAGTAATCCTAAATTCATCATATGATGACCCATATGGTCATATTATATGAATTAAGTGTCATGTCGACCTATGTGGTCGTATCATGTTAATCACGTATCATGATGACCTGTGTAGTCATATATGGTATATATTCAGTGTCATATTGACCTATGTGGTCGTACTCTGTAAGTCATATGTTATGATGACCCGTATGGTCATATTGTATAAACTCAATATCATGTTGACCTACAAGGTCATATTATGCAAGTCATGTATTATGTTGACCTGTGGGGTCATATTCAATATCATGTTGACCTGTAATGTCATAACCAATATAGTATTAACCTGTGCGGTCAAAAATAGTATACAGTTGAACCGAGTAGTCAACAGACAAATTATGTAATCATGTTTACATTTCGTTGAAAGTTTAGTATTATAACTCGTGTTATGAGTTCACGTTAGCTAAGTGCATATTTAAACCGAAATGTATGTGATGACGTGGGATTGCGACCACGCAACAGGTTTTACCTCTCAAGGGATCTTGAGAAGCTTGCAATCCCACCAGGCAGTGTACCTGGTCGGTGTAGTATAGTGTAGTGATAAGTACGGGGGATTGATCGTTCTCTCACAAGGAATAGCGTTCGTTAGGTTAGAAAAACTACTCTAAAAGGTCTAAGGGTGAAGGAAGATTATTTTTGTATTTTTATATTTTTATGAAAGCAAATAAAATCTCGGATTTTGGAGGAGTGGGCGGAATTAGTTGCTAGTCAACTAACCCAAAAACTACAATTGCAATTAAAAATAAAATAACTAAAACTATTGTGGTTGTGAAAACTTATATGGAGACAAATGTGTTTACTTAGATTTCCTTACTCTAAAAAGAAAAAGAAAGAAACATGTAACCAAATCTTACAAATCAGTTGAAAACCATCAGTAGTAGTAGTAGTCTTCAGGATACGCCTAATAGTTTTTTAAACCATGCCTGGAAAATAGATGCAAACTTGTGCATATCTCCTTTTCAGATTCATATAACTATTCTGTGATCTTAAAACATTTGTAAGAACCCGAAAAATAGACCAAAAACTCCATTAAAAAAAATAAAAAATAAAAAAATGCAATCTTCGCCAATTGTTGTTACTTATGCAATAGCAAACTTGTTTATGCAGAAATATCAACATTTGATCAATCAATTTAATGAAAAGTTCACTTCGTAAAACAAGTCAATTTCTCAGCAACCAGACCTATATTACTAACATTTATAATTACGTAACTTCTTAGAGCATTAGGTACTGTTTCATTTTATCAGTATATAACGTCAGCCATTTTACCTATAACTAAACATAAAAACAAAGTAACTAAAGTCTGAAAAACCGCCTAACTCGAATCAAACTAATTTTATTTAACTTAATGACTTATATACTAAACTAATATCAATTTCTCAGTAAACATAACTAATTACTTAATCAAGTCACTTGGCTTATAAAAATTTATAAAATTAAGCAATCAAATTAAGTAAATAAAATCCGATAAAACGGAACGAAAACCGACCGTTTGAATCTCACCAGACTCAGCATCAGAATCATTCATCTTCTTAACCACAACAACCTCACCTTCTTCCACAATCTCACCTTCCTCCATATCATAATCCAGCCGACTAGCCGCCGCCGGCGCCGGCGCCGCCGATTCATCGTCAAGTCTATCTTCTTCGTGTTTACGGCTGTGATGACGGTGGTGATGCTTGCGGCGATGATGACGGTGGTGCTTACGGCGTTTGGACGGTTCTTCTGATTCTTCGTCGGAGGATCGACGGTGTTTGCGGTCATCGGTGTCGGTTGCCATGGTTAGAATTGAAAAGCTAGGGTTAGGGTTAGGGTTTATAAAATTGTGAGCGTTAATTGAAGATTTTGATTAGAGTGATTGGATCGTGATGGTTTTGGGGGGTTGAATTTGGGGATTTATGTATGGAGAAGAAAAGAAAACCTAGAAACGTGAAGCGGTGGTTATATAATGAGATGGACTGATTTTTGCATTATTGGTTTGGTACCATGTGGATATATCCCTTTTTATGTCTTTCAACTTACTATAACAAGATCTTTATGTCTTGTGAGATTTTGGAAAAAAAAAACTTAAGTTAGTTCCTTTTTTTTCTTTTCTTTTTTGGAGTACCAATATTAGTAAAGTCAATTTTTGCAATTTCTACAAAAAGAAAAAAAGAAAAAAAAAAAGGTAACCGACGAGATCGGTCTCAAAACTAGTACAAGAGGGGTGAATCACGTAGCGTAATATTATGACTAAAGAACACGTAAGATTTGAATTCAAAAACTCCGCATTTGAGCCGCATGTTCCTAACCATTGGGCTACAAGTAAATGAACCAATTTTGTAACACTCCAAATTTTACAATTTTAGTTATAGACATTTTATAGTATTTAGTGGATATTAAAAAGAGTTTTCCAATTAGTATTTAACCAAAATAAGGATCAAGAATGCAAATATTTAACGAAAAAGGACCTCTGATGCAATAGACTTAACGGAAGTGACTAATGGTGCAAAATAGACTTTAAGAGCAGAATTATTACAATATCCTTATGGGTTTATAACACTTGTAACTCTGGGAATTAACCCCAAAACCACACGTGTTGCGATGCGTGGCATTTACAAGACTTTTGAGAGGGAATTAGTTTATCCTCCTCAATTTGCAACAATTGTATATGAAGATTTCTAGGCCAAGTTTTGGAGGTTGTGGGGCAATCACAGAAGACTTCAAGTATTAGTGACTATATCCCCATCAAGATAAGAATTTATATGTTATGATTCATGTGGGAAATTGATTTGGTGGTTTATGTGATGTGGGTTTTTGTAGTAACCTAGCTTTGTTTATGATAATTCATGGTTTAGATAATCATGTTATGCTTAGATTATGACAAGAATCATGTAGTAGAAATCATACTATAAGATTAGAACAATTTATGTTATGAAATATGATGTTCATGTAATTTTTTTTTTTTTTTGAACAACACAAAAGTTTATTGAAAAATATATAGCAAGAAGCTAGAAAAAATAAAGGACTACAATGTCCATGTCTTGTTAATGTTAAAAAGAGGTGTTTGGCATAATGCATCATATGATCAAGTTTAGTAGTATGTAATTCAAGCTCATGAATACTATATTAATTAGTGATCTCAAAAGTGTTAGAATGGTTTTGATGTGTTTAGGTGCTCTTAGAAAGCAAGTGGAACGCCTAAACCAACTATAGAGATGAGTAACGGATTAGCTTGTCATGTTTTAGTAGTATAGCCATTATATTAGTTATGTTTATGTTAGTTTTGGAAATAGCCGTATATGAATATGTTTATGTTAGTTTCGGAAATAGCCGAATGTAATTATGTTTATGATAGTTTCAGATATAGCCGAATATGATTATGTTATGATATGTTTCGGATATAGCTGAAAATGATTATGTTATGATAAGTTTTCGATGTAGCCGAAAATGAGTATGCCATGTTGTTAGATTCGAAAATAGCCTAATTTGATATGTTTATGTTAGTTTCGGAAATAGTCGAAAATGATATGTTTATGTTAGTTAATAGCCAAAAATGACATGTTTATATTAGTTTTGGATATTGCTGAACATGATATGTTTACAATTAGTTTCGGATATAGCCGAATATGATATGTTTATGTTAGTTTCGGAAATAGCCGAAAATGGATTTTTTCTTGATGCACTCACGACATCCTAAGTGGAGTACCCATGTTTGAATAACACTCATGATTCGTAATGGATATAGCGATTTATGCACTCACATCAATTATTAAAAAGGACCCGAATTGCATTCGTGCAACAGGGTAAAGAGGTCGCACATGAGTACTCGCCGCCTAAGGAATTTCGTACAAGTAGCATGACGATTAGATGTTATATCACTAGTAGAAACGTATTTAGACATCACGATATGATAGAATGATGAATAGATATTGTACCATTAGTATAAATGTGAATAAATATAATGACATGATAGCACGGCTATTAGACATCGTACGATTAGTAGAAATGTGACTAGATATCACATTATAATAGCATGACAACTAGATGTCGTATCAGTAGTAGCAAGTTAATGACATAACATGATGTAGTAGTGTAACACCCAAATTTTTACAATAACGGCTTTAAATATATTTGAAAGCTTTTTAGTTAATTCATGTTATATTATTAAGGTTCTGTTAGCCATAAGGACCTTTAAAAATAAGTTAATAAAGAAAAGGGATTATCTTTGTAATAGTTTGACTAACGGGGACTAACCTTGCCTAACCTTGAAACTTGTATAATAATCTTACCATAAGATTACTTAATCATCATGAAACCTAACCTTGAAACTTGTATAATAATCTTACCATATTACTTAATCATCAGGAAACTTCATTTTTCTTTTTTCCCTTTCTTCCTCACGTCACACGTACAAGCATCAAGAACAATTAGGGTTTCTATCTTTATCTAATTTCAATCAAGTATAAGTTAGGAGATTGGTATACCAAGGCATAGAGACGCAATTTATAGCATTTCCACTATCCAAATTGAGGTATGAATTATAGTTAAGTTCTTTAATTCATTCTTAGCATATACCCACCATGGGGTTAAGCTTAGAATTCATGTCTTGATGTTATAAGAGGGGCTTTGTAGAAACTTTAATTATTATGATAAGTTGTGATTTCTGAAAATCACTAAGAACTCGTGTTAACCCCATAAAAATGATATGGGAAGTGACGGGTATCTAGTATGATGTTATAACACTGTTTTATTGTGTTAGATTTCGAAAAGTAAAATTATACTTATAATATATTTGTGAAACAAAACGCCCCCTTATGTTTTAGTAAATCCCAAATGCTAGCTTAAGTAAGCTAGATCATTTTCTAAGTGAACTTTGATGTTAATGATGTGCTCTGAGGTGATAAAAGTAAATCAGGAACCTTTCGGGAGCTAGGGAAGGAATATAAAGCGTATAAGGTGAGTAACTTAGTTTAAGAATAAATGTGAGTCCTTATGTGCTCGTAAGTTGTTATATGTACTTTTGTGATATTTATGATCATGCTACGATAAGTATTTACTTCTAAAACTCATGTACGAGTTCATGTTTCCCAAGTTTACGTTTATGACATATGGTTGTCATACGTTGAGTATTCCACATGTTATATGGTATATACTTACAAAAGTCCGAGTAATCCTAAATTTATCATATGATGACCTATATGGTCATATTATATGAATTCAATGTCATGTCGACCTATGTGGTCGTATCATGCTAATCACATATCATAATGACCCGTGTAGTCACATATGGTTTATTCAGCGTCATATTGACCTATGGGGTCATATTCTGTAAGTCATATGTTATGATGACTCGTATGGTCATATTGTATAAACTCAATATCATGTTGACCTATAAGGTCATATTATGCAAATCATGTATTATGTTGACCCGCTGGGTCATATTCAATATCATGCTAACCTGTAATGTGGTAACCAATAACGTATTAACTTATGCGGTCAAAAATAGTATACAGTTGACCGAGTAGTCAATAGACAAATCATGTAATCATGTTTACATTTCGTTGAAAGTTTAATATTATAACCTGTGTTATGAGTTCACGTTAGCTAAGTGCATATTTAAACCGAAATGTATGTTATGTGTTAATTATGCCACAAGTTCTAAGTGTATGTATAGGTTGACCTAAACAGTTCAACTTCAACCCGTAATGACCCATGTGGTCTTAGTAGCACGTTTTAAGTATATATAATGAATTATTATATGTTTTGATGTCCTAAGTGGACGACAAGTACAAAAGTGACATTTATGTTCTGAAAATGGAACTAGACGTCCTACGTGGATGATTTGTATACTTAAATAGTTTTATGTTCCGAAAATGGAATTAGACATCCTGTGTGGATGACTCGTGCATTATTGTAGTTAGATGTTCCAAAATGGAACTTAAACGTTCTGTGTGGATGATTAGTGCCTTTATATGGACTTATGGTCTGAAATGGGACCTAGACGTCCTAAGTGGACGATTAGTGTGCTCATATAGCTTATTATGTCCCAAAATGGGACTAGACGTCCTAAGTGGACGATCAGAATACTTATAGCATTTATATTTCGAATATGGAACCTTGACGTCCTATCTAGACGACCAGTAAGACATGACACCTATTCTACCCGTATGCAAGGCAATGAAATGTTTAGAGCTCCTTGTGAAAAAGGTCATAAAGATATGCTCCTGTGTGGAACTTGAAGTTCTAATTAGCACTATAGTAACTAAGCGGTGAAATCTTACGACCAGTGAGACATGGCACCTATATACGTTATCTCACTAAGCTTAAATGCTTACGTTGTGAAAAACGGAGATCACCGGCTATTTTTCTGAGTCAATAACTCACTAAACATTTGTAATTATGTCTTGCTGAGTGTTTTTGAATACCATAGACTATTTACAGGAAATTATCCTTCTTATAACAAAAACGTCACGCAACACGTACTAGGCACGAGTCATAACCTAATAAACTTTCGTGTTTTATAGCTTTTATAAGTTACAAATTATGTCATGAGTAAGGATCCAGTGAGAAGAAAACTTATAATGAGAAGGATGAGAAATAACTATAACCACATATTTGAGATGCGTCGACTTGAATTAGATGCATCTCTATTCATTTAGATGCATCCCAATTAGTTTCAAAAGTAATTTTGAAGTAAGAACGATGCAAAGTAGTACTTGCAACAAATTTGACCCGCAGCGGACGAAAAATACATAGGATTTTTCTAACTTGCTAAAATGCATCTAATATATGTATATGCATCTAATTTTTAGCTAGAAAATATATTATGTTGCATCTAAAATATTAGGGATGCATCTAATTCAAGTCGATGCATCTCTAATATGTGGTTATAGTTATTTCTCATACTTCTCATTTTAAGAGGTCTTCTCATTTGATCCTAAGTCATTATGTCATTTCATAAATTTTCCGAGTTTGCATTTTAAACGCGTACTTTTACATTTTAAGCTTAACCACTTACGTTTTATACTTCCAGACATTTTCCTATTTACGTTCTTATTTATTTTTACTTGTTTATCTTCCCTATATAATATGGACAATATATATAATACTTTGGTATATTTTTATGAGTTCAGACTTTTAAACCACCACACAAACGACGATACAAAATCTTTTACAAACAATGATACGAGTCTTCTACGAAAACAATAATGCATCATCTTTTGAAAACTCATACGCATTAATTTTTTTTTCGCGTGACATATTTATAAGATAAGTCTTTATTTATTAGGTCGTGCCGACCGTGTACCGTTGTGCTTGCTACTTGATCCTATCTGCGATACTAACGTCACCATACTCTGAGGTGAGTTTATAGCCCCACTTTAAACTTATACTTGCTTTACAAACTTTGGGGTGAGAAACATGTACTCTTTTATTGGACCAAAACTATATTTATGCTTTTGTAAACTATTACGTGGATTAGCCTAAGCCCTTGTATCCCTTTATGCCCATATTTATGAACCGTCAATTCCTGCTGGGAAGAGCGAGTGCTATAAATAGATCTATTGGGGTGACTCCCTCGTTTGGTTTGGCCAGACAGGCCAAATGCGAATATTTAACGTGTCAGATTACGAGTGTCACGGGATAGACACTTGCTAGGGCCTTTACTTAACGTGTTTTATAGCATGCTCCACTGTCGTAGCTTCGGTTGCATGAACTTAGTGCTAACATAATAGACTTTTGTATGACATTCTATGCGTTGTAATGTTCATATACTTTGCTTAAGGTCCAACTTTATTGCTTTATACTTAAAAGTTAAACCTATGAACTCACCAACTTTATGCTGACTTTTTAAGCATGTTTTCTCAGGTGTTTGATTTCTAGTTGTTGCATGATTTTATTGAGGCAATTAGCATGGCATGGGTCGTAGGCAATTCAGAAGTGTTTTAACACAACTATGACTTCTTTAGTATTTAGTAGGGGTGGAAACGAGCCGAGCCGCTCGTGAAAAGCTCGGGATCGGATCGGTAAAAAGCTCGAACGAGCTGAGCCTAATGTTAGACCCGTTTCCCGGAATACAAATAGGCCCCACCCTATATGGAATTGACTAAGGTTTAACGTGGCTGGCAAGTCAACGAATGTTAAGTTATAGTCCAACCCGATAGTCAAAGAATGTGCTATATGGTTTTGAGAAGTTATGATGTGTAACTTGAGGGACTAGTGTTGTCAAGTATTGAAGTGTTATAATATGTAGTGTAGCCAAAATAAAAGGAAAGAGACTTGAAGGGCCATTCTTGCCATTAGTCCAAAGTTGTGCAAGTATATATAGATCCACCCACAAGTTTCTAGTCAATTCTACACCCTTCAAGGGTGTGTTTGTGGTGCCGGTTTTAGAGAGAAAAAGAAGAGGGAAAACATGGGTTTTGATGAATCTTGGTGAATCATTGGGAGTGTGATCCAAGGGTTAAGTCCTAGCAAAGATTATCCCAAGTAAGTAACCCCTCCATTTATGATTATGTTGAAGTTAAGGTTATAGGTCAAGTAGGTAATCATCATATGATCAAAGTATGATCATATGATGATATGGAAAGGATGATTGGGTAAGTTATGATGGGTTATGTCAACCCTTGTTTATGTTATTTATTGTTATGTTATTAGGTCTTGATAATTTGTAAAGAATGGTGATGATGAAGGATGAAGATGATGATGATGATGATGATTGATATTATGTTGGTTAGCTTAGCTTGGATTGAAGGTAAGTAACCGGTTATAATGTGATGTTATGTTGATTTCATTACATTATGTGTTATATGATTATCATGATATGGTTATTGAATGGATTGGAAGACATGTGTTATGTGAAAGTGATTATAAGGCTAGTTTAGCATAGCTAGCAAGTGAAGTGTTAGCTAAGTGGGTTTAGGTGTGATGAGATAGTATGGTGATGCTTAAGTGGCTAGAGGTATGTGTTCATGTTTATGGTTGTAATGGATTGATAGTTACGATGTGTAATGTGTGATTGATATGTAATGTTATATTATATCCGTTTTACTTACTAAGCCTTTGTGCTTATGGTTTAGTTGTCTAACCTTTTGTAGGTTGGTATGCGTTTATGGAAGGCTTGGATAAGGATTAAGGTTGGATATGTGAAGTAGAAGGACTTTGGTAAGAGAGTTGAGCTAGGTAGAATACCGAGCTCAAGTCATGGTTGTACCCCCGAGAGTCTTTCTACAATGTGTAAAGAGTATGTCAAGGTTGTCCTAACATTTTGGTGGTCAACCGGTGTGTCAAAGTATGTTTTATGTGTAAATGGGAAAAGTTAATGAAGTGTTTGGCATAAGCGTGTTTCTACCCATTTTGGGATATAAATGGGTCATGTGTGTATGGAACAAGTTTTATATGTTATATTAAAGATTTCTAGAAAGTTTCGTTAAGTCTCGAGTCTTTGAAGTTGGTTTTCCGGAAATATTAGAAGTATATTTTTATGAATAAATTTCTGCAGTGGGTATATGACCATATGCATATTTCAGCGTATGGCCATATGACTGCTTCAGAAAGTTTAACTAAGGCATATGACCAGAATATGGCCATATGGTATTTTCAGCATATGACCATATGGTTGCATCAGATTTTTAGTAAAGGGTCATATGGCCATATGAAATTTCGGCATATGGGGCATATGCCTCATCAGAAAATAACATTTTTGGTCATTTTTTGAAAAATCATATCTTTTGATCCGTAAGTCGTCACGGGTCGCGCCACCAGGCGTTTCAAAGGTAATTGAGTCAAGTTTCATTTAAAAATAGTCTCAAAGTCTGAATGTTTATAGATTTTTATCAGTTTGCAAAAGAATGACAGAATGTATGTCAAAGTCAAGCATTTCCGCGCGTAAAGTTTTAATTTTTGATCAAAGCGGGCACGGGGTGTTACACCTAAACGAGCTCGAGCCTAAGTTTGAGCTCATTTAATAATCGAGCTCGAGCCCGAGCTCTATACAAAAAGCTCGAGTAGGCTCGCGAGCCTAAACGAGCCCTATAAATAAGGCTCGAAACGAGCTCGAGCCCGAGCTCGAGCTTTATATATGTAAACGAGCCGAGCTCGAGCTCTGGCAGGCTCGGGCTCAGCTCGGCTCGTTTTCACCCCTAGTATTTAGGACTACTTAATTAATGGGCCATGTATTTCCTCACTAAACTATATTGTAAACTTTATTTTATTACGTTAATGTAATCTTTTCTAAAACGGATAAGGTAGTCTGTTCTCTATACTTTGTGTTGTGGTCAAATTTAGTAGCACCCCAGTGACCCGAACCGTTTTCGTTGTGCCATTTCTGTGGGTGTTACATACGTTGCTTCGTTTCATGTTTTTGTAGGTGATGTCAAATTTAAGTGCAAGGACTTAGCGGGTTAGCATTTGGTGGTGCCCGGATGGTAGAAAAACTCTCTAACCCTACTTTGATAGTACTTAACGCCCTAGGGTCAGTTAATGTCGTTTTATTCATAAACGCAGAAAATCACTTGTCAAAACTATAGTGTTTTATAGTATATATTTTGTGTTAATACAAATAAGTCGTAAAAACGTTTATTTATATTCTACGATCTTTCTATGTTTTGTCGATAACAATCGTAAAATCATTGTAAGTAAAAAAAAAAGTTTTAAGCCAATAGTTTTCTAACTCATCACACTAATTATACATTAAACTACATACATTTTTACCAACACTCAAGGCTTAATACATAAGTACATTAAGCATAAAATTGTGTCTAAAACTATTTTTTAGAAAGTTACTTACACAAAAGTAACTACACAAGTCTGAACCATTTTTTGGATCATACAATCATACAAGTAACTTTTGTTACTCACACCTTTAAGTAAAATACATAAAACTAACTAAGGTAAAACAATATAAAATTATTTTTTACCTCATGCATGACCTCATTCATCTAGTTGACTTTCTATGTATTGTCACACCATAATCTAAGCCATATTTTGGAAGATCACACATGATATTGAGAGATTTGCTATCTAAAATCCGGATTTACTTTATCAGTGGGCCGAATCCCTGTTTTGAGGGATCCGCCGGCACCTGGTGAACAGTAATGTTTTTGCCTATAAATATCAAGCAAATTCTCACCATTTCCTTAACCCTCTCATACATACTTTCTCCTAGATTCTTATAGCCTTATACTAACCTTTGATATCAAATCAAACTAGTTGTTTACATTTGTTTTTGGTGTTTCTCTTTAGCTCTTTGTAAAAGACGATATCACAATGATTGCATACCCTTCATCATCATTACAAGATCATTGTTTTCATTCTTGTTCATCACGTGGATGTAAGCCGCGCATTGCCGCGGGCATTTTAAGTACAAAATTATTTTGAAGATTTTTTTTTAATTTTTTGCGGAAAGTGTCCTAACGTTAGCGTTTAATTAGTGATCAAGGACTGACTTTGTAATAGGAGTATAACATAAAGGACCAAGGACCGACTTTGCAACGGATATATAACATGAAAGACCAATTATGTAAATTATGTGAGGACTAAATTTGCAACGAACATCTGAGATGAAGGACCAAGTGCGTATGGAGTTTTTTTTTAAATGTCAAAGATAACGGTCGTTAGCTACTTAACGTTAAGTTAGTGACCAAGGACTGACTTTGCAATGGATGTATAACATGAATGACCAATTATGTAAATTATGTGAGGACTAAATTTGCAATGAATCTCTGAGATGAAGGACCAATTTTGTATGGATTTTTTATAAAAATATTAAAGAAAAAATAACGGTCGTTAAGTAACTAACGAACCGTTATTACCTGTATATTTCACTGTGTCGGATGTGAGTATATTGCACTGAGCAGCAACAGTTTTTTTCTTTTTTTTTTTTTTTTTTTTTTTATTTTTTTTTTTGCAACAAGAAACAAGCCCGCGATTGTTAATATAGTTATAATCATTTTCATTGTAACCATAACAATTGTGAAGTTAGTTGTAATTCAGGTTGGTTCTACCTTTGTTAGAACTCTGTATGTAGCTTTGTACCGGATAGAAGTATAAGCGACGTTAGGTAGGTTCTACCTTGAACTAGAACCCGATATTTAGCTTTGTACTGGATAAAATGTAAGCGACGTTGTGAGGCTTCTCCGCCAGATAAGGAGCTTGTGGGCATAGAATTTACGAATTCTCGAGTTGGGTACTCGGAGAGTGGAGTAGGGCAAGGAAGGTGTCCTTGTAGCTGAACTACTATAAATACTTGTGTCACAGTTGTATCTCTTTTTACTTTACTTTTACATATGGGATAATTACTAAAATGGCCAAGTTGCCAAATCGTTAGGCATTTTTGACCTTAAAAAAAATTCTTATATTGACCAGTTGCCCAACGCAACTTTTAAGGGGGGGACACGTGTTGATTTTTCGGGACGACATATGACGATTTTTTGGGCAACTCCGGCATTTTTTGGGCAACTTTGTCAAATTTTGGGCAACCTTGGACACTTGGCGTCCCATGGGCGCGCCATGTGTCCCCCCGTTAAAAGTTGCGTTGGGCAACTGGTCAATATAAGAATTTTTTTAAGGTCAAAAATGCCCAACGATTGGGCAACTTGGCCATTTTAGTAATTATCCCTTTATATATTGCATTTCTCTTTATTGCTTATAATCTTGCATTGACAATACTTGAATATGAAAAGGTTTCACATAACTTGATCAAATTATTTTGAAATAATATTTTAAATCGATAAAACTATTCAACCTCCCTTTTAGTTTTTCACATTTTGAATAAGAGGTGTTTGGCATTATGCCACATTTACACATTTTTGACCCGTTTGACTTTATTCGGGTCTAGATGTATCGTATAATATATGTACAGTTGGTTTTGTTAATGAAATATGTTGGTGTTTTGGTTAAAACAGTTTTGAGTTATAGAACTTGTTTTTTTTGCAGAAACTACAGGTAAAACTGTTCTATACCTGTTGGTCGATACGACTTATCCCAAAAGTGGGATACGGCATATCGGATGACATGGTCGATACAGCGTATCCCAAAAGTGGGACGTATTGACCCTGTTGTAAAAAAAAAAAAAAAAAAAAAAATCAAAAATCAAAAAAAATCTAGTACATGAGTTTTAAGTAGTGTAGCTTTAGTACGGTGATTACATATCACACTCATGTTAGAATTCCAATTAGAGATTGGATATAATGACATTAGTAGCTCATGATAGTAGAAATATGATATGAGCAAGGTTATGACCCTTTTAGAGAACGAGTGGTTTAGTAGCATGATAGGGCTTATTTCATGCTTACGTTATGTTATAATAGTTCCGTTTACTTACTAAGTCGCAAGGACTTAATGTCCTCAATTATGTCTCATGCAGGTATGTGAAGAAAAGAATTGGGACTTGAAAGAAGTATCAATGTGCATTTCGAGGAAACGGGCATGCTCGTGGTTATAAGTGACGAGCGTCTCTTACTACACTTTCATATGTAGCTTGTAATGCCCCAAACATGTTTTAGTATTAATAAATTATGACGTTTAAACAGATTATGTTAGTTCATGTATTAAGGCCATGTCTTTAAACAAGTTGTCTAGATTTATGGGTTAAAAAGAGTGTTTGAGATGACTCCTCATTTTTTAAAAGAAATGCTTACGCACGTAATTATGTGAATCCCAAATGCATATATGATTTTTGGTATATAAGTAAGAGTAGGGATCCAGTGAGAAGTAAATTAAAAAAAGGAGTGGTGAGAAGTGACCAAAACCACGCATTTGAGATGCAACGACTTGCATTAGATGCATTTCTATTCATATAGATGTAACATCTTGAGTTTCGAAAGTTAATTTGAAGTATAGATGGTGCAAATTGATTTTCATGATTTCGGCACGTGCAGAGGAACAAAAAACAAGAGAAATCATGAAATGCATCTAATATACGTATATGCATCTGATTAAAAGCTAGAAAACACACTATGGTGCGTTATAATGCATCTAAGATTATAGGGATGCATCTAATTTAGGTCGGTGCATCTCGGATTTGCGGTTATAGTTCTTCTTATTCATTTTTATTTTAAGTAATCTTCTTATTTGATCATAAGTCAAATAAGTAACGTATTTCCATAATTTCAAATTTTGTCAATAAGCATAAACTTGTTTTCCGAAAAATATAGTCTTGACATCAAAAGTTGGATATGGCGTATTGACATTTTTGTCAATATGACGTATCAAGTTCCATATGGTATGTTTATGCCAAAAATGGATACGGCGTATTGAGGCAGGTTTTCCTGATACGACGTATTGACATTTTTTTGTCAATACGGCGTATAGCGGCCCTGTTTTATTTATTTATTTTTTTTTTCAAGTTTGGCTACGAGCAATTCAAATTTCTACTACATTAAAGTTATTATGTAATGTTAACTTGACAAATAAAATTCTCCATGCGGCTTTAGAAGTGGAGGTGGTATTCGATTCGCTATACATTTTTTCTTCGGTATACTCTTTTAGGCTTTTAAGAACCGATTTTGTATCTAAAATCCGGGCAAATTGGTTGTTGTGCATTTTCGTGTGGTTTCGTCATCTCTTGGGTTTTTATTGTTTGATGTTTTTTGGTTTAGATTTATATGTTAGCGCACGTTTTTTTTTGTTTTTTTTTTGTTTTTTTGTTTTTTTTTGGTGTTACTTTAATGGCTTAATAATATTTTCTTGGTTTTTGCAACAATAACTATTTTTTCTGTTAACTTCTTGTAAAAAAAGGGAAAAAAAAAAAAAAAAAATTTACAATCAAAGAAAATTGCCGAAGAACTATTTTAACCATCTCTTTTGTCTCCCCTGAGCGAGTAACTATTAGCTTACATTAATTAATTGAATAACTATAAAACAATTCAAGACTTCTGATATGACAAATTTTTTGAAAAAGTGTGTTTCATATTTTGAAACCATCTTTGCAAAACTATCATTACAAACCATCTTGCGGCAAGCAAATGTAAGATCTCTAAAATGGAAGCAAAATAGTAAGAATCCTAACATAATATTACTTAAATCAATTATGATAAATGAGATTTGAACTATATGAGCATATGTTACTCAACAAATCTTTTACATCAATCAAAGAAGAGAAAATTCGAAATATTATTTACATTCATATATTTACATTGTGTAATATTCCATACGGAATTTTGTGCTTTAGTATGTGTAATAATTCATTATTGGATATTCTTGTGGCTCGTAATAATTGCAATGGTTTATGAATGTAGTTTCTTCTTGTGGCTCGTAATATTTGTAATGGTTTATGATCGGAGTTTCTTCTTGTGGCTCGTAATATTTGTACTGGTTTACGATTGGAGTTTCTTCTTGAGGCTCGTAATGGCTAGTCATCTCTTCAATTTCAAGAATTTCAACTCGACGCCTCATCTTTTTCCTTAACTTTATCGCCACATCCGCTGGTCTAAACCTTCCACACACGCTAACCCTATTTTGTTGCTTTTCTATCAAGTGTTTCTCTATTTCTTCATCATCGTAAATGAAAGAACAAATAAGAAACAAAAAGATTAGCAAATGGTGAAACAAAAAACATTACTAAACTTGATATGATTCCTTAATCACAATCATTTTTCAGCTCCTCAAAAATGTCGTTTTTAATTTCATGCATAATTCATGAAATATAATAAGTCAAAATATATCCTTTACCCGTTTACGAGATATTTTTTTAGTTAGTTTGCTAAAAGTTAAACATTTCTCGTTTAAATGACAAGCTATTAGATGTGTATGATCCACAAAGTTTCATACTAGCATCATTATATGAACAGAGATTTATTGCTTTGTTTTTTCACCTGAAAAGTACATAACAATACAAATAAGCTAAAGAAAAACAGTGATCGTCAAAGATGCAAGTGCTTAATATTAGCTACATATATAAAACATGTCTAACATATAAAGTTCAAGAATACTATTATTGGCTCATAAGAGTAATTTTTACCTTTCATGTTTAATACGATTCTCCTCAGTTTTCTGCAACATGCATTGCAATCAAGCCTAATCCTCATCACCATGCAACATATCTAAAGATGTCCACATATAACAACAACAACAAAAAAATGGTCAAAGAATCCATAAAAGGGTGTATAGCTTAAAAAATCGCAAAAGTGTTGTATCTTTTGAGATTTAGATAGCCAATATAATTTAATGATCAAGAAAGTTGATACTTGCCTGTCCTTCCATGGCGTTTCGAGATTTTGCTACGTGTGGTGGCACTAATGCCACAATTCTAATGAAAGATGTGTCACTCTATGTAAGAAAGATTTTCGCAAACGAATGGTTTCTGTTAAGGGAAGTTGGATTGGTTTGCATGGATATGGAAATGATAATGTCTTATAAGGTTGAATTTAAGAATGAACAAGGAATTGAGGATGGAAACTTGAGGAGAAGAATGATGAGTAGGTTAAGTCACCTTCCTCAAGAATTAAGACCTTACTTTTGAACTACTTGATGTCATGTTAGGGAAAGCATAAAATTTTGTTTGTTAAAAACATTATTTGCATAAGTCTTGCCACACAGGCGTGTATTTGTATTAATATCATTTTCTTAAAAACACGTATGACATAATCATCGAATCTCATATTTTCCTACGTGGAATTTGTGGTATTTATATTTGATGCAAAATATCATCCAGGACATTTTCTTATGAAGATTATTAGATGATATTTATATATTGTTTTTTTTATTATGGCCCATTTGTATTATATTAGGCCTAGCCCATGCATAGTCTCTAGAATCCTCTCATGTAATCAATATATACGATTTTTAGATGAATGCAAATCAAGGAATTCATAACCTTCCAATATGGTATCAAGAGCAAACTCGATCCTCTCCTAATTTTTCTCCCAATCACCGGTTCTCTTCCCTTCACTCTATCTCCAAACCGTTGTTAAAAAAAATAAAAAAAAATAAAAAAAAATAAAAATAAAAATCACAGCAGATCACAAGGAAGAAAATACCATTCATCATATATACCTATCATTCTTTTGTTTGTGGTTGATTGGTAGACGTACAACACAACAATCTCTAATTATTTTTTTCTTGTTGGTGTTGTTGACGCACAACAAAAAGAGAAGGAAAAGCATCCTTAATTTGTTCTTTTAATCTAGTAGCACACTGCTCATTCCTAAATCACCAAATCGGAACCAATGGCTGGCGATGATAACAATACCCATTCAAATAAATCACAAAGTCTACCTCCCGTATGTAACCATTTTAACAAAGGTGCTTGCAAATTCGGAGACCGCTGTAACTTCATCCATGATCATCGAAACCGATCGGGGTTGTCTAGTAAATCATCTTATGGTCCTAGCAATTACTCTCGGTTGACCAATGGAAATAATATTTCAAATATTCAACACCAGTGGCCTTCTCCTAATCCCTACCAGGCTCGTGTGGCACAAACATGTTTCCAGCCCAATGTTACCAATCGATTGGGCCAACCTACATCATCACAGGCCCATGTGGCTTATTATACTCAACCAACCCAACATCCACCTGTTGTGTATTCAGTCCAGCATGCTCCTGTGGCCCAGTTCCAGCCCACTAACCCGACCAGTGGCATACTTGGTGCGGCACCCGCTTCGTACCCGTCTCAAACTACTTCACTTCCTAGTGTTTTTAGCACTATGACTGTGCATGACCCAACTTGGAACATGGATACAGGTGCATCTTCTCATTTAATTTCTAATGCAAGTAATTTAAGTACTCTTTTTAATAAACGTTTATACCCATCTGTTCACGTTGGTGACGGTAATTCTATTCCCGTCACTAACACCGGCCATAGCATTATTCCCACTATTCATCGCCCTCTTCACCTTCATAATGTACTTGTCACCCCTAATATCATCAAAAACCTTATCTCTGTTCGTCAGTTTACTAGGGATAATAATTGCACTATTGAATTTGACGCTTTTGGTTTCTCTGTGAAAGATTTCTTGACTCGCCACATCCTCCTTCGATGTGACAGTTCGGGCGATCTCTATCCAGTTACCAAACCATCAACTATCCCTACTGCTTTTCTCTCCACAAGTTCCTCCACGTGGCATCAACGTCTCGGTCATCCCGGTGACGAAGTGCTACGCTCCCTTGTTTCCCGCCATTTTATTTCGTGTAATAAACAAAAGTCTACACATGTTTGTCATGCTTGCCAACTTGGCAAACATGTGAAGCTTCCGTTTCATAGTTCAGATTCTATTGTTGACCACTGCTTTGATATTATTCATTCTGATTTGTGGACTTCTCCTATTATTAGTTCTAGTGGTTTCAAATATTATGTTCTCTTTCTTGATCATTTCTCTCACTATTTGTGGATCTATCCTCTACGTTCTAAATCTGACATGTTCGATAAATTTTTACATTTTCGTAACTATGTTAAAAATCAATTTAAATGTGAAATCAAGAGTTTCCAATGTGATCATGGTGGTGAGTTCGATAATAACCGACTCCACACACTTTTTGCTAAACATGGTATACAACTTAGATTTTCTTGCCCAAAAACCTCTCAACAAAATGGCAAGGCGGAAAGAATGATCCGCACAATAAATAACGTCATTCGTACCCTCCTTTTTCAAGCACACCTACCACCTACCTTTTGGGTCGAGGCCCTTCACATGGCCACATATCTCCTCAACCTTCTACCCTCAACCGCCATAAACAACGAAATCCCCTACACAAGACTCTTTCACAAAGAACCCGACTACTCCCGATTACGCATATTCGGGTGCCTTTGTTACCCACACCTTCACTCCCCTCACAAACTCGCACCACGAGCAACCCCGTGCATCTTTTTGGGCTTTCCCGCATATCACTAAATGGCGAGCTTGCATCATCCCTAGTGAAGTTAATCCTTCAACTCCAATTTCCTAAGGTTTGTTAGCGGATCCATGGATCAAATTAAGTTGCTTGACCTACAACAAGGTTAGTGTTGTGCAACATCAAAAATTATATGAAAAATGCATTATGAATGAAATGCATGTTGGACTATGTTGACTTATCTCTTTCTTTTTGTCGAAGCACAAAAGTGTGTCAAAGAATGAGAGTGAAAATGAATGCGGTCATGCTTCCCCTAGATTGTAGCTCCCCCTTGATCAATACTTCCCGTTGCTAGGGTCCCAACGTATATGACACAAGAAAGCTACAAAAACAAAGGTTAGTGCATGATTGTAACTCCCCCTTGATCAATACTCCCCGTTGCTAGGGTCCTGACGTATATGATGCAAGGATAAGAAAGCAACAAAAGAAAAGGTTAGTGTATGATTGACTCCCCCTTGATCAATACTCCCCGTTGCTAGGGTACCAACGTATATGATGCAAGGGTGAAGTAACCTACAAAATAGAGGTTAGTGTAAGACAATAATTTTCCTATGCTTGACGGAAGATCCCCCTTGTTATAGGGCGTCAATAGGAACCTACAAAACAAAAGTTAGTATAGTAGAAGTTTTGTCTTTTAGACAAGCATGTTTTCTACAACAACGTGCATAGAAGATGCAATATTAATTCTTGATGGATATTCCTCCTTGTTCGAAGGTCTCAAGAATCACCTAAAATAACAGAAAAACAAATCGATGCAAGACTTCATCCTTAGATGAGTATGCTATATACGATTGATCGTATATAATGGTGAACCTACAATCAAAGAGTTNCATGATTGTAACTCCCCCTTGATCAATACTCCCCGTTGCTAGGGTCCCAACATATATGATGCAAGGATAAGAAAGCTATAAAAGAAAAGGTTAGTGTATGATTGACTCCCCCTTGATCAATACTCCCTGTTGCTAGGGTACCAACGTATATGATGCAAGGGTGAAGTAACCTACAAAATAGAGGTTAGTGTAAGACAGTAATTTTCCTATGCTTGACGGAAGTAGGAACCTACAAAACAAAACTTAGTATAGTAGAAGTTTTGTCTATTAGACAAGCATGTTTTCTACAACAACGTGCATAGAAGATGCAATATTAATTCTTGATGGATATTCCTCCTTGTTCGAAGGTCTCAAGAATCACCTAAAATAAAAGAAAAACAAATCGATGCAAGACTTCATCCTTAGATGAGTATGCTATATACGATTGATCGTATATAATAGTGAACCTACAATCAAAGAGTTAATGCAATATATTTCATCTCAAAGAATAATAAGATGAATATATATAAATGATATAGGCAACTCAAGGTAGAGACTCATGATATCAAAGATCGCATGAGATGCGTCTAATGATGTTATAACCTAACAAGGAATGAGTTTCTATCCTTCAAAAGTGGTTTGAAGGAGTGTGGTTGTTTGAAATGTGAAAAAGATTTGAAAACTTCCTGGGGGTCTGGCGGAACCCTCAGGGATAACGGGCGGAACCCTGTCCAGGGTACCGCCTGTTCCGCCAGTGCTGAAAAACGAGGCAGTCCGCGTTTTTAGCCCGCAAGACGTTTTCCAAATTTTTTGAAAACTCTCAAAAACAAAAATATAACCTAAGGCGGGTTAGAAAATGCAAAAAATAGACATGTAAACACTCATACCTTATGACTTAGACCGGGGGCTAACGATTTTCACTATACTTAGTGAAATTTTTCATAGGCATGAAAATTTGACAACATGCTAAATGTTGTCATCCTACAAAGTTGTTAATACAAACATGTCCCAAATTGTATCAAACATTCAATCAACACGTAATTTCACAAACATATTGTCTAAACCACCAAATTGCTCAAATAGCACCTATGAACAAGAGTTCTCATGAGAAGAGTACTAAAAATACTAAACACCTATTATGAGGACGAAAGTGACATCATAAGATGCGAGAGTGTTGATTAGAACAACGTGTTGAGAATGAGAGTTGGATTAAAATATCGTTTGCACTTACAATGACGTGCATGATATGTGCCTAGGAAGACAAAGGATGAGATCCTATGATGGTGTTCTTAGACAATGAAGTTGTGAAGTCCTAGTTTTGAGAATAATCCTAGACTCCATTGGTTGTTGGTTGTGGAGATGAAAAACTTTGTCGAACATACGATGTGTTTTTCATTTGATGAGGTATTGGGGGTGAAAGAGGCTTGAACCATTAAAAGGGAAAAAGTCGAAGGTTTGGAGCACTTGTGGTTTTGTGAACCGACTTTAACTAAATGGAGTCTACCTATGTGTTGGTATTTTAGGGTGTAAGATAAATGAGTAGATGTTCTTTAAATACAATTTGGCAAAATACAAATATGTGAATGAATTTCTCTCCTCCTCAAAAGGTGGACATTCAACATATTGTGTAATGCATCGTATAAAGAATAATGAGGAAGTGTTTGGGTTAATGAAAGCGATGAGTTTAGTGGAAGCGATGAGCTTTGTGAAATTGAATGAATATGGAGTGTTTGGGGATGTTGATTAGCATACAAAGAACTTTATCCTTGAAGTCATGTAGCTCTTCTCTATCAATGCGAGATGATCGCATGAAGAGGTATGTGGTTTTCTCAAGGGAGGTGGTAAGGATTAGAATATTGGTGTGTAGGTGAATGTGTTGGTGACCATGAGTGATCTTGAGGATTGAGGTTAGGAGACTCTTTGTGAAAGTGGGTTAATCAATGATGGATGATTGGGAATCATGGAATTTTGAAATGTTTTGTCGGTTGACGACCGAAGGTGGATGTGTGAAATGAGGCGATGATGACTCAACAACACTTGAAGCTTGAATATCTTATTTGTGTTCTTCACTTGTTAGAAAGTGGAAAAGACGCATTTCATAATGAAATTCACTTGACTTTCGACTACATACACAAATATGACAATGAGTGTATGGATATGACAATTGCCCTTTGTTTCAAAGAGTGACTCAAGGGTTTATGTATCATGAAAGGTGGTTTAACCTAAATGGGTTAGGTTGTAGTAGTGATGACACACTTGTTTGGTTACATGGTGGAATCTTCTTGAGAAGATGACTAGGTGTAGTTATTGGTGAGGATGATATTGACTCTTGGTTGTGGATGACTCGATATTGGGTAGAACAAAGGATAACTCGGTTTTTCATTTCACATTGGTGGTTTAAGGTTTGAGTGATGAAAGGTTTTGAGGTGGTTGTTGTTGTGGTGGTTCATTGACATAATGTCGGAAGCTTGATTCTCCGTTAGGATTACCATGGAGGTTTTTTAAAAATGGGATAAAACACAAGTGGTTGTGTATGGTTTTGGTCTTGTGGAAAAATTGATATTCTATCATAACGGTAAGCCAAACGCTCTACCATTGATGGTTGATGGTCTATCATGATCTAATTGATCACATGGTTGTTTGTTGGGTTTGCATTTTTGCAATGGTGTCACAAAGTGATAATGGTGATGTAGGTTTTTGGCGACAATGAAAAGTCATTTGACGGCAAAGCGGTTTGTAGGCTATGTTTAGGAGAGGATGATGGAGTAGCAAGATTAAGTAAATCTTGAATGGTTATTGTGATTGTGTTGGATAGTCCCGAAGACGATGTTGGTTTAATGGTTTTGTTGAAGCAAAAAGGTTTAACACTAATCCTAGAGGTTTTTAATGATTAGGATGAGGTGTCGGATTTAGTCATCTCAATTCTTTGGTTCGCTAGGATTTTGAGATTGAGAGAAGCAATGGTGTGAGTTTTGGTGTGTTCTAAACATTTGGAAGATTTCCAAGAACTTGTCAAGTCATTGAAATTTAATCCAATGGAGTTGGGTGGAGTGAAAGATGAACTTAGGCACTCAACGCTATGTGATTATGATAAGTGTTTTGGTTAGGAATGTTCCAAGGGTTGTAAGGATCCGTTTTGAGGTTTCTTGGGTTATGAGCAAGGTTCGGTTATGATGGACGCTTAAAAGGAAATAGACACATATGGTGTCATTCATTAAGCAAGATTGTCACGTGGAATAAAGTCGCCATGATTATGAGGACAAGAATGACGAGATGATGAGGAGGCTCTAGATCCTAGAACTTGCAGATGTTGATTTAAGATCATTAACCCAATGGGGTATAATGAAATCTCATGTAACACAAACCTTCATGTTTAATGAGAGAATGACGCATAGAATATACAATATCCTTTTAGTCATGATGAAAACTTGACGCATGATATCATAGGAATAATGTCTTTCAGAACATCATGTTTTCCTAAATGAATATATGAAGCCAAAGTGTTTGAATCGGAGAGTCCTATCCTAAATTATCTTGGTCTCAAGATAATAATCACTAGATGATGATGAGAGGAATTCACTCGAGTTTCTTATGTATACTCCTCAAGAGTCTTTGTTGCTGAAGGTGTATGAGGTTGGCTTTGAGATTGCATTTTAACGTATGTTGTTAAAATGTTGATTTGAAGTTTAATGAAACATGTGCAGAAGTTAAAAGTATTACAAATACTTTGATAACTTTTGAATGCGTATCATCTTCATTTAATGATGAAGGTTCTAATCCTATAGGTGGTGAAGTATGGTTGAGTTTGTTAAACAAGTGTTTAGACAAAGGGATTTTTGAGCAATGCACTCAATGGATTCAAATGAAGATACGGATGGTGGATCGGTTTATCTAGGTGGTCGCTCTTCTAGTGTATCTAAAGAAGCATGAATCCTAATTTGTTTTGATCCATTGGTTGGTACACCTAGCGGGTGAGGTGCTTGAAGTTTTGCTCATGTTAGTGAAGCTTATGAGATGAGATATATCACATGGTAAATGTGATGAGATGATGGTGAAAGAACAAGTGAACTTAAGTGCTACATGTTTAAGGATGAAAACCTATTGACATTTGTTCTTGTTCCTATTGATTGGAAAAGTACTTGGGAAAGTAGTTGTGATGAGTGTTTTAACAAACATTGTTAAAATACTTGGGTGTTGATTTTTCGGATATGACTTTTCATGACTACAGTAGTAAGTCAAGTTTACTTGAATATTTCGAACGAAATACTTAAGTTTTCAATCCTACTTAGTTGAGAATGGATAGCATGAGAGGATATCAAGACTTGATAATACATCTATAACTTAAGAGTAAGTTATGACTCGATGTAAATCCTTATCGTCTTGAAGGATGACACATTATTTTCATGTTAACCAAGTGAGGTAACATGTGTAGAAACAAGACAATATCTAGTCATAAGTACGACTTGTGATTTAGATATTATATGTAATCTTTGCAAATAATGAGTCCGATTAGTTAGGAAGTTGTCAAGTTACCAACTAAGTGAAACTCATGGATGGAGGATGAGTTAAGGATGAAAGGAGTGAAGTATCCGTAGGTAATTATCACAAAACATTTGTGTTAAGAGACCACGGATGTCAAGGAACCAAATAAAGGATTCCTTCCTTTTGTAGAAAGGTTCATTGGGTTGTTTTTGAATTTGAATTTTGGCGGGAATTGGATTTCGACTTGTTGTGGTGAAAAGAATGATTCTTTTGTGGTTATTGGAAGTTTGGAAGGTTGTTTCTCACTAAACAAGTTGATTTGGTGTTTTATGAATTGGGAAATTATAAAAGACAAAAATAACTTTTGCAGGTTGACTGGCGGAACCCACGGAGTACACGGGCGGAACCAAATTGAGGGTGCCGCCATATCCGTGGGGTTTGTAACTGGTTTACCCAGAAAATACACTGGCGGAACCTTCACCAGGGTTCCGCCAGTTCCGCCGAACCTGAAAAAGTAGACAGTCCACCTTTTTGACCATCGAGACGATTTTCAAATTTTTCGAAAATTCCTAAAAACAAAACTTAAATTTAGTACTGATTAGGAAATGCAAAAGTTGGATATAGAAAGATTCTAACCATTAGACTTTGGCCGGGGTCTAGCGAATTTCACTATACTTAGTGAAATATCCATAAACTTGAAAATTTGACAACATCCCAAATGTTGTCTACCTGCATATCCGTTAGTGCAAGACAATATCCAAAGATAACAAAAGATCCTAGAAGAGCATATATCCATGAAACACATTGTTTAGCTACCAAATTGTTCAAATTTCAAGTAGTGCCAAACACTCCTAAACAATGGACATTTATTGACTCCCGAAACCTATTCAAGTATCCTAATAATACTTGGAACATATCCACCTAATTAGATATGAGAGATTAAAAACAAAAACACATATTCTAACACATGTTAGCATATAGATCAAGCCGAGGATTATGAGCATACCATAAATGGAAATTACGCTAAGCATTGAAAATTGATAACAACAATGTGTTATCGTCCAAACATGATATGGTTAGTTTGCATGATCAATCAAAGATGAGTTTCTATCATATAGCATGACACGTTATTACACATCATTGTAGAAGCATGTGTACCAAACACCGTTTTACACTAATACTACATATTTGAAGATGTAATGACACATTTAGACGTGTGACCATATCCCAAGATATTTAATTAGTATTACTTAATTCTCATTCCTAAGTGAATTATGTACAACAATCACATAACACATGAAAGGAAGAATATCTAAATCAATAAGCAATACAAACACAAATTTTCAACTTAGTACACACGATCTAGCAAACATCCTATTGTGTACAAACATGAATTCGGAAAACAAGCAAATGAATATGGTGACACAATAGACACTCATGAATCACAAATAAACAAACGCAATCACAACTTTCAATAAGCAAATACCATATATGCATACAACTAAAACAAGTAGTCATTTAGCATACCATAAAAAGAAATATACTTTTCGTCACTTTGCGTTTAAATATGACAATGTATGCCAAGCTTGATCAATTTCCTTTGTATATATGAATATCACAAAATTCTTTAGTTTCAAAGAAAACAGTGTCAATGTTCAAAGGATACTAACTTACATTGCCTAACTCAAGAGTTTTAGTTTCTACGTCAAAACGATACTTGATATTTTGAAAACATTGAAGTATTTGGTTTTATCTTTTGACTTCAGATTTGATTCAGGCCATAACATCATTTTTAAAAGAAAGTAGACATAATTCCCTTCAAATTGATAGGTGGCACGACTCCTACGGACTTACGGTTAATTAGTTATGAATTTTTGAAGTTTACAAACAATTTTGACTGTGCAGCAAAGGAACCTTCGTCCAAAGGGCAAGGAACCCTTCTGAGGGTTCCGCGAAGTCTGCTGCAACACTTTTTCACAAATGCTAAAAACATGTATTTCGCATAGCGAAAATGTGTAGGACTTACTAGATTTGTTAGTAAACATTTAATACACTATTTTAACATCATTTCTTCTTATGTGACTCATCTAATCATCTACGAATGTGGTTATTCAACTAAATTTTTAGTTAAACCAAATACTTCCTTTTTAAAACCGTATTTTACGGAAATTAGCTCTAATCACATAATTTGACACTTACAAATTTTAAGAAATTTTTTCTTTTATTTTTCAAGGACACCTTCAAGCTTGTATACAAAGTAACATTTAACAACAAAGTTTCTAAGTATACTTTAGCGAA
>LBNU01002176.1:133302-155756 GCA_014162995.1 Artemisia annua | reverse complement strand
AGCCCCCCCCATTATTGATCCATTATAGAAAGGGTGACTAATGGGTGTTCTACATGGTTCTACTACACTATGTGTGTGTGGATTTTCATCAAGTTCATAAGTAAACTATGAACTCCTATTTATAGGCAAACCATGGGCAACTACATCCAAATACCATGATGCAATACATGATGCAATATGACAAGACTACATATACTTGAAACTAAATGTTGATAAGACAAGACATATACTGTAATTAAAACAAAGTGTTTGACAAGACAAGACATACATGTTTCCTAGTCAACCTACAATGTCACATCAAGTAAGTACTAGTTAACATGCATTGAACCAAATATAGAATGCTTCCCAAAATGTGTAAGAGTATTGCTAGTCAAACACACAAATGTCACATCTAATAAATGATCTTTTGCCAAGGTAATTTCTAAATATAATTTTCCATTTTATGAAAAATACATTTAGACAAATGTATATACTAACTTAAAAAGTTAAAGTTACTTGTTAATGAAAAATATATTAGCTAGCTATATAATATTTAGTAAGTTACTAAAAATGTTTTATGTACTTATTTGTTATAAGACACATTTCTATATATTGTAAACTTACTAATATTATCTAGACATCTAATTTGACACTTATTCTATTGACCCCTAGGTGCACTTTGACACTTAAAATACTTAAAGACCCTAAAAGTATTTTATTCTTAAGTGGTTGGTCAAGGGGTTTGTATCATAATGCTACATAACAAACATGTACGAACCTGTGTTGTAGCCATTACGATGACTCGAGATGTTGGAAGGAGTTGAATGTTTGTTGAGACAAAGTATGATTACAAGTAACTTGTACATTTTACGTTATGTATCAAGTTATACGTTTGTCATCAATCAAAAAAACGAGACCGTATAGATTAAATATCGTAATATTTGCACTAACACACATGAAAAAACTTTATATTTTGTTTTATGACTATATTGGAATAAAATATCTATCTTAGATTTTATCATAATATAATGCATGTGTAATTGTTAAACGTTTTTAAAAACTTAAAAAAGTTCATATATAGTGCAAAATGGTTTATAAAATTAAAAGCTTTATAAATTGATGATTTGATAAATTTATAGACTTTTTCAAAGCTTCATAATTATGGATACTACCCCAACCCTACACTAGTTCACCTCCCACTCCCAGCTAAGCGACACATTAGCTTTTTGCTCTTCTTCACACCCATTTCACTTTTCACTCCTAATTATCTCACACCACTTCACCTTTTAACACATTTTTTTATTTATTAAAATATCTTACTAAATATCTCCCACACACTCGAAAACTAAAAAACAAATAATAAAATGCCACTTTGCACGCTACCCAAAAAATGAAACATTCACCTTTGGCTGCACTTTTTCGTCCTTGCCAAACTCTCACCACACCTCCCCAATGGTGCTTGCCGTGTGACTCCCCTTGCCGATTCCTCACTAAGCTCACGTTGGGGGTAGCCTAAGGTTTTGTACTACAAAATCACAACTTTTCTAAAATTATGATTGATAATGACATATATAAGGTCAGATTAATTTGAGTAATTCACTTTAATTATAAACCATTGAGTTTGTTACTTTTTGCTAAAAAGCTAACATCACATATGAACACACAAATATTTGATCCACATGATTCATTTTTTATTTATATTTTCATGTTTGTACGAAATCACTTACTCTATTTTTTATGCATTGTCTATCTAAAGTTATCGACTGAATTATTATGACAAAAAAATTTAAAATAAATAAATAAATATAAAAACGTAGTTCGTATGAGGAGTATGGCTGTATGGGTTGGTTATGGGTTATACCCTATAATGTACCTACTCATCCTACTTATTGTCCTTCGTATAATGTACCAACTCATCCTACTTGTCCTTCGTTTGTTTTTCTAGCTTTTAACAGGGACACCAAAATCATTTAACTAAGAGCATCCACTATGGTGGTTTGTGAAAAGGTCTATAAAAAGATGAAGAGGTCTAAAAATTTATAAACCATAGTGGATGTATATTTCAAGCCTATGTGGCATGAATAGGTCTAGGATTTTGAAGAGGTCCAAAATTTAAGTATTTGGTAAATGTTAAGTGTGCTTTATGATATGAAAAGGTTTATAAATAGGTTTATCCATAGTAGAAATAGGTTTATAATTTGAAAAGGTTTATGAATTAATGAAGTTTTAAATGTATAAACCTTTTTATAGGTTTATCATAGTGGATGCCCTAATCGAAGTTAAACAGTTAAACATATACGAGTAATTTGTTATAAACTTATATTATCATATAGAAACTCGGTGAATCCACATTGATCTCAATTCTCAAATAAGTCATCATATATTCATATTCCATCAAGCACATAATGAAATCAACGTCGTAGATTTATAAATCTAAACGGAAATAATACATGCTAAACATAGAAATAATTAAGAAACCTAAAAGACAATTTTACTAACTCCTGATATAAAAATGTAAAGTGGGTGTGTGGCACCATCACTAGATGTCTCATTCTCATCCCACGACATGCACACACAACTACACAAGGGAAAGGTTCTTATCCATATTAGAACTGGCTCGATCGATTAACCTATTCAATCTCGTGGTTTTAGCATTGCGATAAATAAATACTACACTAATACGATATATAATTTGAGCTTTTTTTGTGTGTGTGGATAATGGATGTGAAAGCCATCCAAATATTCATTTTTCTCATTTAGCACGTCAAATTATTAAGACTAACTTATAGGTCACTCAAATTTGTATTTGCTTTCATTTATACTAATTACTGAAATTTTTTGTTGCAAATTTATATAATAAGAATAAAGCTAACGCTAACATATCTAAGCAATAAAGGGTACTAATTGAAATATAAAATACCAGTTTATCTTTACATTCTTGTTTTACCAAAACTAAATTTAGAAGGGTATAAATGACATTTCACGTTCAAAGTCATACTGATATTGTTTTGATACGTTTAAAGATTACCTGTATTCTTAAATTTCATAAATTAACAGAAGTTTGTATAAGCGGAAACAAATATATATCTCGGTGGCTTATAAGTTAGTTTTAAAAGATAGACGACCTTATTGAAAAAAGTCAAATATTTTGGTGGCCTCTGGATACATTATGCCTTGTTTTTTAACGGCAATCTTTTCATATCTTATATCATTTATCTTACAAATAACAAAATGCTTGTGTCCTAATGATACATTTTAGTTGTGTGAGAAGCTCCCTAGCTAAAATAGTTATGGGTTCAAGTATTGCTTAGGGTATTTGAGATAAATTGTGATTTATATATTGTGAGATTGTAGTTGACGTTTTAAAAAATAAAAATAAAAAAAAATAATAAATTTGTCTCACCTCTTTTTTTGCCATTTAGTTGGTTTAGTTCTAGAAGGTCTCAACCACTCCACTATAAAAAATATACTACTTCATAGTTTAGTCAAATTAAGTATGTTGTAACCTATGAAAAATAATACTACCTCCGTTTCAAAATATAAGTTCAGTTTGACTTTTTAAATCAAATTTTTATCTTAAATATTTTTGTTTGTATTATATAGCACTTGATGAAAATACATTTAAAACACAATCCATTTAAATTTTTTGCATTAAATATTGTGTAATACAAACGAAAATATTAAAGGTCAAAATTTGATTCCAAAAATCAAATTGAACTTATATTTTAAGACGGAGGGAGTACTATTACACACCTTTTTATTTATCTTCTCTTAAGTCTTAACAATTCATGATAAACTACATATTCAACTCTAGCTAGATTTAGAATAATCAAATGTCTATACGCACATGCAGTATTTAGGTATGAGACATATGTGGTAAGTGACAATTGAAATTATTAGTAACTTATATCTAAACCCGTATGCGACGGTAAGCGAGGTGTACAATTTATAAGATCTCGAGATTGTGGAAGAAATTTTAAATAATGTACACCTTCATATAATACTAATTACAACTTTTATGTTAAGCATCGGTTTTGTAGTTAAAAGGAATTATGCATACAGTATATGCAAACCTGCAGACGGCACATATTATATTGAATAAAAATCTTATAAAGATAATAAACTTTTAAAGGGCATAATATGAATTTTTCATTTGGCAATTAAAACATCTATATTTGCTCTAAAAAAAAAAAAAAAAAAAAAAAAAAAAAAAATCTATTGACTTAATTTTATGTTTGTTCAAGTAACGACTTACACAAGCAACTTAATATGCTTTACCAAATATTATTAGTCCATAAGATATTCCAAAAACATCACTACTACAATAAAGAACCGAATAGACTATGTTGGGAACCATTAACATGTTAATTACATCATGCAATTTTGTATTATTTGGTTATGTCTCTTGTCATTTGATGTTCTGTTTAAAAGACGTTGATTGCTTGCTGCAAAATGACACATGTTAATTTCCAAGTGAACAATACTATTTTAACTATTTTATATTTTATTAAAAAAACTACTTTAACTATTTTATATTTTATTAAAAAAAAAAAATTATCTGATGAAAAATTAGCCTGATTGATGTGGATCATTATTCGGTTTAAATATTTAGTTTCGAGACACGAATTTATAATTTATAACATGAAATTATTTTTTATTGCAGCATAATTTTTCAAACACAATAATTAATACGAAAACTCTAGGCAAAATTACTTAAAACATGAGACGGGAAACGTGGTTTATGTTTAATCAATACAAGGAATATCGAAAAAGTTGTTGCATAGTCAATTAGACACCACTTTTAATAAAAGTTTGTCGAGTGATTCAACCACATGTTACCACCAAATAACTTGTTATGATTATATTAATGAATAATAGAAAGTGATACTGTTGTAATTAGCTTTAGCTTATACTTATTTTTGTGTTTCACACGGGTGATCAAAAGTGAATTTATTTGATTAAATCATTTTGTATTTTAACTTTTAAAAGTTAAATAGTTAAATGTTTAGATAGAATTGTAAATTAGAGTAAAATATAATTGATTATTGATTATGCTGATTTTATTGTGAGAGTGAATTATTAAGTGGACCATAATTTTTCCTAAAATAAAATGCTTTTTACATAAATTCTATTTGTGTTAGTTTGAAAACATCTTAATCCATTAAAAAGTATTTTTTGTGTGCATAATACCTTTTTGCGAAATCTAAAGGTCAGAAGCTAGTGACAGTAACATCATAGGCAACCTTCTAGTGTATCAATACTTGTATTTCATTACGAAAATTAAAAATAAAATCTATAGTTAAAAAATGAAAGAGTAAACTGCAAAAATCGTCTTCAGGGTTTGGCCAAATTATAGGTTTAATCCTTGACCTTTCAAAATTGCAGCAATTGTCATGCATATTCAGTTCTTGGCCAAAGTTAAATGATTAAAACACCCTTCATCTTTGACAAAGGGTTGAAGATGAGGGCATTCTGGTCATTTAATTTTGCCAACCAAAAGTTCTTTATAGGGATGATCGCTGCATTTTCAAAGTGTCAAGGACTTAACTTGTAATTTGACTAAAAAACAGAGATGATTTTTGCAATTTAGTCAAAATGAAAATAAAAGTAGTGGTATGCAATATTTTAGTCGAGAAACATTATCACCTTTCTTTTAAGTAGATTCCCCTTCTAGAACCAATCACCATTCACCAACCACCTACTTACCCAGTTACCCTATAGTGACTACACCATTTTCTTTTATATTTTCTTTTTCTTTGAATAACATTGTTCCTACTATGTGTTACCAACTTACCACGATACCACTTCTTTGTAAATGCTAGAGGTCAAGTCAGATTTTTGACAAAAAGTTTATCTTAGGGTGTTGGCAGTGGTTGCCTGAAGGCACGGGACGGGATCTATCTCGTGCGGGAACACCGTCGCCGGCCATACGGTATCGCACGGGATCCTTCCCACACGAGAAAGTTTCACGCACGGGAAGGGGGGAAATTTTCGACCGTTGTGCATTTTTTTTGAACGTTGGAAAGGTACAAACGGGTGGATTTTTTTTTGGGAGTATATATATTGAATAATGAACATCATAGACAATTAAAAAAAAAACATACCGAGTAAAAAAAACCAATACCGATCAAAAAAACATAAAAAAATAATAATAATAAAAAAAAAAAGAGAAAAAAAACCCAATCATATGGAGCATAAAAGAATTGGTTCGACTATATTGTTAGATGAGCCGTTTGAGTGGTCTAACGATAGTAGTCTCGAGGTTTTTATTAACGCGATTGAGGAAGATCATATAGCAAGGTCGACACGAAAATCAATAAAACGCAATCGGATCGAAGCTGCAGAAAGATCGCATCGTGATTATTTTTGTGAAGATCCGAAATTCGACGATGCTTTTTTTGAAGATAGGTATCGTATGCCTAAACATTTATTTTTAAAATTCACACATGCTATTGAGTCTAGATTCGAGTATTTTCAAGAAGGTTATGATGCTAGAGCGCAAAAAAGTTTCACAGCAATACAAAAATGTACGTCTGCCATTAAACAACTCGCAACCGGTAATCCACCGGATGAGTTTGACGAATATTTAGAAATGGCACAAAGAACGTCACGTGAATGCCTTCAATTTTTTTGTGACGCTATTATTCAGTTATACAGTCGAGATTTCCTACGTAGGCCAACAAGCCATGATGTTGCACGTTTGTACAAAGCACACGAAGAAAGACATCACATTAGGTATGATCGGTAACCTAGATTGCACACATTTCGTTTGGAGGAATTGTCCAAACGAATTGAGGGGTCAATATAAAAGGGGTGATCATCAATACCCCACGATTATGATGGAGGCAGTGGCGTCTCAAGATGTGGATATGGCACGCGTTCTTTGGACCGCCGGGTTCAAACAATGATGTGAATGTTGTGATGCAATCTCCGCTATTCCTCACCGAGCATAATGGTACGACGCCTAAGTGCCCATTTGTTGTGAATGGCCGTACGTACAAGCGTGGCTACTATCTAACCGATGGCATATATCCTGCATGGTCTACTTTTGTTAAAGCGTTCAAATATTCAACCGACCCGAAAGAGAAAAAGTTCAAGAAAGTACAAGAGTCGGCTCGAAAGGATGTTGAATGGGCATTTGGTGTTCTCAAGGCTAAATGGGGTATACTGAATCGACTCTTACGGCCACACACAATAGACAGAATTAGAAAACTAGTGTATGCGTGTGTGATATTGCACAACATGATTATACATGACGCCAGTAACGCAATCTCGCCAGTTCATATTCGGGATCCTCCGATCCAACCGGTATTTGACGAAGCAGCTTTAGCCGAGATACGACATGAGGAAACACATTTTCGTCTCCGATTTGATCTTATGGAGCATATTCACGCTCAACACTTACCATACATCGAGGTGGACAATGAAGACGATGAAATTTAGTTTTTTAGTATTATGAAATTTAGTATTTTAGTATTATGTAATGTTATTTTATGTTTTTTAGTAATATTATGTAATGTTTTTTTTTTTTTTTTTTTTTATTTTTTTTTAATAGAATTTTAGTTTTTTTTTTAATTTTAATGGAATTAAAAAAAATGAAGTGAGTGAAGGGATGTAGTGAGTGATCGGATGCCAACAAAAATATGGGTGAGTGATAGAAAAAGTGGGTGAGTGATGTGGCATAAGGAGATTGGTTAGGAGTGAGTGATGGGATTTTGGGTGAGTAATGGGTTGCCAACACCAGTTTGAGTGATATATTTTCTTTTGTTTAATTACTAGCTATTATATTTATAAGTATATGTTGCCTTTCACACACGAAAAATGAATACCTTTGTGATTGTTGCTGTGAAGGTTCCTCTCATATACTGTACCTGTTATAAACATATGTGAAGAAATTAGATGGTAAATCACTAATTAATATTTTATATAGATATTGTTGTACGTAAAATCTCATGTATTTAATTAGATATAAATTGATAGCGTATCAATATTATTGGTTCAGGGCCATTAATTATACACTCGGATCAAGCCCATCACTAAGGCTCAATCAACACTTGATAAAGGCTCGGTTTAAATTTCAGGCCACATAGGGCCTGGAAAGACCTCTTAGGCCTGGGGACTGAATAAGGATAAAGCTACTGCTCCCCAAGTGTCACTAGATGTTAAGATGTACCATATGACATCACACAATAGGGACACACGACAAGCACCACTATGAGCTAAAGGACGAATGAGATCTGTCCTCATTGTCTGCTCTCGGATGATTGACACTTGGTACCTTGGTAGCCGTCGATCACTCCCGAAGGGTTTATCTTTAAACCTTACAAGCATCTCTATAGAATGAGCGCAACACACAACACCACATAAGTTTTACACACTTGAACAAATACTGTCTCACAACAGTGTATTATGATATTGTTTAAGTGTTACCCGGGCTTCTTGATCTTCATCAATGTCATCGGGTTTTTACCGTTCAACACGAAAAATCAAACAACAAAACCATTCTCATCTCATTTTTAAACCGATTTACATACTATAGGTGAACATAAAAATAACCTATTTTTTCATTTAGATAATTATAATCCGGTGCATATAGCAAGTTTTGGGCACAACAACATTGTTCATCTTTTATATATAAAGCCTAGCGGCCAATGCTAAATTTATAAACTTATTAAAAGTTATAAAAATAAAAAGTTCTATACTTAAATCTATAAAATTAAATTCAAACTTAGACTATTTTCTTAAGTTTTAGATTGAATGTTTATTATATTCGACTATTTAAATATAACATTATTATACGTTTAATTCTTAGGGGCCGTTTGGTTGGGGGTGTCAGATTTGGATTCGGGTATAACACACAATAAATGATGTTTGGTTAATCAAGTAATCCTTTCAAACCCGTGAGACCCATCACTTTTTCATTCCACACTAATAAGGTTGGTTTTATACAAAACCCGTGGGACCTACTATAAATCTCTCACAACATTTTCTTTTTTTATTAAAATATTATATTTAAATGCCATTTAATTATTAAATCAAATAAAATATATTTTCTTTCTCTTAATTTTCTCTCTCATACTTTTTTCCTAAACCTTTCCCAAATCTTTTAAACCTTTCCCAAATCCAAATCCAATTCCAATCCCACTTGCGAACCAAACGCACCCTTAAAGTTTTATACCTTAACAATTTGAGGAGAGTTATATTAAATACCAAACTTCTCTTACATACCAAGGGACTCATCCCCACCATCTATCTAAAAAGAAATCAATGGTTGAGATTAAAAGCATTTTAATATTTCACCCATTTTTTATTATTTAAATATCTCTTAAACCGTTAATCGTTAAGCGAAAATAATTACATCATCGCAACGAGCNAATATCATATATGATATATCATATATGATATTACATATCATATATGATATATCATATGTGATTTTTTCGGCCACGAAAAAAAACGTGAAAAAAGCGGAAAAAAAATTTTGTCGAAAATATATCAAAGTGCCTATCTATAGAAAGATAATTAAATGTTCGTCGTAACCGTATATTTTTTTTCGCTTAACGATTAACGGTTTGAAAGATATTAAATTTTTTAACAAAAGTATGAAAGTGGTTTTTTTTTTTTTTTTTTTTAAATTGTTGGGATTAATCTCATCCATTAGATCAAATAAATATGGAGGGAAGATGGATGGTGAAGATTAGTCCCGTAAAAAAAGTTTGGTACTCAAATGATCTTAAATCTAACAATTTTTTTTGAAAGTTTCTTCTTTTGAAACACCTGCTTTTATGGGTTTGTTCTATCACTTTTATTTATGACGGTTTTTAAAAACTAATTATCCAATTTGGATTTTTATTAGTTAATTTGGTAGCTTCGGGTTTCTACATGATAAAATCGAGCTTTTTTATATTGGTATTTTGATTTTTCTCCAAATTTTTTTTCAATTTTGTGTGTTTTATTATTATTATTATTATTATTATTATTATTATATAAAAGATATAGCGAAGAAATGACAATTCATAAATTTGCTTCAACAAACTTAACCTCAAATACCCCTATTTCTCAAATTTCCTAATAAAATTCCTAGTGTGCGTTTATTTCGCAAGTTTTAATAAAACCGGCAACTACGAGTATCATCTTTTTGCCATTTTTTGAATCACAATAAAATGTTACAAAAAGTGATAAGTTACTTATACATTTCACCTGAGTGAACTTTCTTTATAATCAAATAATCAATATTCATTAGGTTGGTTATATTTAAAGTTCAACTATCATATAAGATTTAAATAGTAGCCGGTCTTGTTGCATTTAAAATGTCTTTGAACACCAAAACTTATTCAAACAACCTAACTGTTTTGGTCATCGTCCTGTGTGGTCCAAAGAACAAACTATGACCCATTCCTTAAGAAGCAATTGGTGTCAATGTTCCAAAACTTCCACCAGAGAGACATATACAAAGAAAGTGTTACACAAACAACCTTTGAGTTCATACCTTTACATTTAAACCCAACATGGTGACACTGTTTGCATTTTTAGACTTTCACTGGTTTTATACTTTGCTACCAAATCTAGAAATAAATTAATAGGTTGCATGAGTTTTGGGATGAACATCATACCTTGCGGGATTTTTCTCTACGTATATTAAATCGCATTTTTATGTGAGAAGTTGGTAATGAAATGAATCCATGATTTATTATTATTATTATTATTATTATTATTATTATTATTATTATTATTATTATTATTATTATTATTATTATGTGATGTATAATTGTTGTAGGTTTACCAACGGAAGAATAGTTCTAGAAGATGAATGGTTGACAATCTTTGTTTTTTATTTTTAACCACATTTATATTGGGTAAGGCAGTATTTTCATGTAAAATGACTATTTACCGCTCAAAATTTGAAAAAAGTAAGGGTAAAATGGTCACAAAATACACACAATAGACGATANAAAAAGTGTCAACTTGAATGTATTTTCAAGCCATTAGCCAAATTTGGCAGTATGCAAGCCTCAAACCTTCGCCTTAGGGGATAAACCCCACTCTTGCTTCTATTTATTTTCGCCCCTGAATGTCCATGGTGAGACTCGAACCTGAGACCTTTCCAAAGATACCTCCCCAATGTTATCCTTGATGGCCAACTGAGTTAGCCCAATTGGTTAAACTTGAATTGATTGTTTGATGAGTGTAATGGTGTTACTGTCATAAACTATGTTTTTTTTGTCTGAGACATTGATTTTGAGACGAAGAGAGTAGCACTCTAAGACTAGTCGTAATAAAACATCCAACAAATGCGTGAAGGCTGCTAAAAACGTGTCGTATCTTGTGACGTCACCCAACTAACGATGCATGAAGGAACGGTTTTGAGCACAACTTGGTTAGTTTAGACGACTGGCTTTTTCTTTTTCCCTTTTTTGTTTTTTTGGCGCGAAGGCATAGACGGAACTTGAGTGAAATTATTGGGAGGGCCAAGTGCTATATTAGTTAATTTGAGACGACTAAAATTGTATTTTTGTTAAACAAATATAGGTAAAACCTTAAAGTTTTGAGAGGGTCGTTGCCCTCCATGGTCTCCACTAAAGTCCGTTCATATGTGAAGGTATTGTGGCGTATGCTTATGTTTAAGTGAAATTTTTTTATTTGGTAGATGGTGGAGTTTGTGATAGAATTAGAAACTAATATAGCGTTCGTATATAACGGTGTTATTATATGTGGTTTAAGAAAATGGTACCCTATTCAAAATGGCATTGTGACATGAAAAAAATAGAGAATGTGGGTAGGTGTTAGGTAGTTAGGTTGTTGACCCACTACCAACCACAACTTTTTGTTTTTGTTTCTTTCTCCATTCCTTTGACTTCTTTCTTTGTCATCTTTACTTTAATACTATTTTCCAATTTGTTGTATAAAAAACTGTTATCCTTTATCCTTGTTTCTACTCTTATTTGCTTCTAGAAGACCTGTTGCCATTTCTGTAAAAAAATATATCAAAAAAACGTGTAAAGTTAAAATTTTAGCTAAAAGTAAAACGGAATTAGGTAGTTAGGGCAAGTGATGTGAAACTTAACCTAAAGCTATGTATATCGTAATCTTACATGACCAATAAGTTACAGGGTTTTTACTTTTAAAGTGTGCTTAGCAAATGAAGCACAAACACCTACGACAATCTTACCATGGTTATTGCTAGATTTGTCACAAAACCTCATTTATTAAAAGTAACTTGTTTGGTGCATCATTTCATAATATCTTATTATGTGGCGAGTATTTTAAAAGATGATGTGAAGATGTGATGGTGACTTAATATCAATCCACTATCTTTTTGGGTACTATTCTACCTTCTAGAAACGTTTTAGGTTTCACTTATTATTTATTATTCAGTTTTATATTATAGTGAAATAATTCAGTATTATTTTCTTTGTGCAATCATAACAAATAAGTAAATAAAAAACGAAAGAATTGGCGGACCGTCCAAAATGGTGTTTGTTGACTTGTTGGTACAATATTATTAGCAAAGATTCTTAGTACATGAACTACTAAACAAATCCCAATTAACATGTTTAGAACACATTGGAGCTCCTGAATACTGTGTGTTTACAATAAAAAAAAAACTATACAACAAGTAACGAGTCCAAAAGTTAAAACATGACAAAAATAAAAAATTTCAATCTCAGGTACTCAGGTATTTAAAACAGTTAATTTACATAAATTTAACTATTGTCAAAAACATTGAGTAACTACCAAAATTTAACCAATAAAGAACCAAAATTAAAATTTTGGCAATTTGGCCTTACAATAAGGGTAAACACTGCATAATGCACGTAATAATTAGAAAATCTAAATATCGAACCAAAATGATATGTTTTGGATCTCACTGAACATCGGGTTTGGTTTGGTTCTTTGAGACCCAAAACGTATCAGAAATTGATTGTTAGAAAACGTGCAATATTAAACTAGTCTTGTATACGTATTTTAGAATAAGAAGTACAAATTATTCTTGTCGGATTTTTGTATGTGGAACTTTAAAAACCTTGTTAAGGAGTTAAGGGCGAAAAGTGGTTGAATTTGGATGGGGAAAATAACCATTTTTGTAGTTTAATCTTTGGGTTACTATATGGATGAGTCCAGTCTAAAATAATTGAGCTCATACATATTCAACCGATAAATATTTTAGTTGTGAGCCTCCAGCCCAAGAAGTGGTTTGTGATTTGTCATTTGTGAATATATGTAACCGTGTCTAACATAAAAGTACCATTATTGGGCTTATAAGTAGAAGTCTAAAACAGGTATTTTTAGCAATACCAAGTAATGGGCTAATTCTCTAAAAAAGCACTGTACTTGCAAAAAATGCTACTTTTGCGTAGCGAAAAAAAAAAAAAAAAAGCTTGTCTGACCTTTATACTCGACTATTTTATCTTTTAATGTGCATTATGTTACTCCCTTATCCGGTTGCCGCCATGTCATCCGGTTTACACGGCATTTTATTATTTTTATTTTTATTTTTTATTTTTTTTTTCAAATTCACACCATTTTTCTTTTTCTTTTCCTCCACTTTATAATAAACTAAAAGTAATATTATTCCCACTTTACTCTTTTCTTCTTTTTGTTCCACACATAAACCCTAAACCTAATTTATTAATTAATTCAAATTGACACTCCAAAACCCAATTCACTTTGCTCCTAATCTATTTGTTAGTTACTATGGCTTCATCTTCTACCTCATCTCGTTATTATCGAAGGAGATATACCAAAGAAGAAATTGCTCGTATGACACATTGTACTTGTAAGTTCCCAATCTATGAACAAGTGGCATGGACTCCTGAAAATCCTGGTTGAAGATTCAAAGCGTGTCCCACCCGTGTAAGTTAACAAGTTGTTATCTTTTGCATAAGTTGTTTTGGTTAAGATTGACTTTTGTTTTACAAATTGCATAGAATAAAGATAAAAAAAATGTGATGAGTATGGATTTCTTGATGATGAGTTACCATCACAATACTACAAAGACCTTATGTACAAGTTGTATAAGGACAACCAGATATTGGAATGCAACCTAGACTGCCTTACACACCAAGATGATGGTCAAAACTAAATGCAAACAAGGCAAGTGATGGTCAAAAGCTATTTGCAAACAAGGCAACTGATGATGTCTCCATGGAACTGATTTACAAAGAATTGAATGAGTTAAAAGTCAAGGGAAAAGTGTATGACATGTTCTTGGTTGGTTCTACTTGTTTCATTATTCTGCTTATGGTGTTGATTGCAGCTGTGATAGTTATGTCCAATAGAAATTAGTGGTTGATGTAATGTATATGCATTAGTGCTTTGGATTTGTTAGATACTTTATGTTATGTAGAATGTAGTGTCCCTAACATAGTAATGTTAGATATTGTATCATGAACCAATGTAATGCACAATGTTTTGGTTTCTAATTGGTCAACATGTTGTTAAGCAATTTTATGTCAAACTTCACTTACTTTTGTAGCATACAAAATACAAAGGTTATTAAAGTATATCAAATGACCTGAATCACATCAACTTATAACCAAATGTGTTCTTTCATAACATAAATTGTTTGTGCATAGGCACATTACAATGTTATAACTAGAACACAGGAATCCTACCTAAACTACAATGCCCTTTAGTGGAGAAAATATGGCTGAGTAGTGGCTTCAAATGCAGCACTACTTTACATATCTTACACATCTTAATAGTGACAATAAATGCGGCACTATATCAGTTTCCTTTCATAATTAAACTAGGCCCTTCCATGGACAAAATAGGGCAACATAATTACACATAAACATCCTACTAGATAGTTTTTTTTTTTTTTTTTTTTTTCTGCACATACAACAGTTAACAAAATATGTGCAATATTAAATGTCTTTTATGTTTCTAGTCAAGGACTATTTCATTATCCACACTTGATCCAGGTCCTGTCACAAGTGCAGACAATCTTTTAAAGAGAATTCTTTGACTTGGCATTCTTGGTGGTACCATTTGAGGTGTAGCACTTTGTCTTAGTTGTTGCATAGTGTAGAACCGTAGGGGGAGGGGGGTGAATACGGTCTTTTTCGGCTTTTTCAAAGTTTATAAACTTTAAGCCTTAAAGATCATCAAGTGGTTATACAACAATAATCACAAACACATACACAAACAAAGTATATAAAGCATGTAAAGAGACACCATGATATATACTGGTTCGGGATGGGGGGTTTATACCATCCGTACGTCCAGTTGCGAATCCACGACACCGATACTATTACTCTAGTATAATCCTTTCGGTGGATTACAAACCGTTACAACTTCACTCCACCGATATGCACTAAGAACGGTGCTCACTAAGAAGAGCTACTCCCCAATGGTATTCCGCCCTCGGAAACCACCCAAAAGAATCTTGTGATTCGACTTACCACTAAGACCACTAAGACTTCCCACCGGAAGTATCAAACCCCAACTAGATCCCCAATGATCTAGGATTGGTCACCAAGACACAAGACTTTCCTTACAACCAAATAGAATTATAGAATGTTGTTTCTTTGAATCAAGCCCTAACCTAACCTAGTGACTCGATTCTAATAGAAAGGGTATAGAGAAGAAGACCCTCGAGACAATCACAAGAGTGGATTAGGTTCTTGAGATTCTTCCCTTGCAAGGAGATGTGTTCTTTCAAAGATGTTAGTGTGTTTAACTAAGAACACAAGATAGAATTAGAGAGATTAGAGAGAAAGAATGTAGAGAGAAAGAATAATGGGAAGGGGTGAGGAATACAAGATCCAAGGTGGGGTATTTATAGGCCAAGACCCAACTTGGGAAAATTTTACCGAGCCCGGCGCGTTGCCCACGCATCAATGCATGGGTGACGCGCCAGAGACTCTGTTGTTATTTTCCCAGGATTTGGGTGTTGATCTTTATAAATACCTAACCTTGCTAAACCTCCAATTGTACTTCACACTAAACCTTAACATTAATCAATCTAAGGTTTACCAACTCAAATAGCCAATTTGGAAAATGTTGTGTGAAGTGTTTATGAGAAAATAAATTACCAAGGGTAGAAGAGTAGAAAGGGTAATTTGGTAGGGGTAGAAAGGGTATTCCTCACATGGCATAATAGAGAAGAGAATATATCATGTGATATTCCTCTATAGGGAAGAGTGTGAGAGGTTGGGTTAAGAAGTAACCATGGTTAGGTTAGAAGAGTGTGTAGAGAATAAACCATGGTTAGGTTAAAGGGTATATCCAAGGGAATATTCCATCCTTGGTGTGGTTAAGAGTTAACCATGGTTGGGTGAGAATGGGTGTGTAGAGAACTAACCATAGTTGGGTTAGATGAACCATGTTAGGTTAAGAGAGGATATCCAAGGGAATATTCCTTCCTTGGAGAGAAAGTGTGGATGTTGGTGAAAGGTTGGGATAGGAGAAGAATATGCTAGAGAATATTCCGTTTCTTGGGGAGGAAGGAGAAATGGATGGTTGAGATGTGTTTGTTTGAAATGGATGGTTAGGATTAACAGTGTGTAAGTGTGTAAGGGAATATATGTTGGAAGGATGAGATGTGTGTAAGGGTGAGTTGTATGTGTAAGGGAATATAAGAGATGATGTGATGGGGAGCTTAAGGGTGAGTTGGCTAGTGTGTGTAGAGAAGATATGGTTGTGAGAGTAGTGTGTGCATTTTGAAAATAAAGTTGTTGGAAGTGTAAGGAATAAGTTGGTTGGATATGATATGTGTAAGAGTATAAAGAATATGTAAGAGGGATTTGATGGGGAGCCTAATGTGTATGAAGAGGAGTATGTAAGTAAAGTGAGTGTATTTTGAATGTAAAGGTGTGTGTATGTGAGTTGTATGTGAAAGTATGTGTGTTTAGAAAAGTGTATATGGGGAATGTATAAAGTGGAAGGGAATATTGTAAAAGGGAATATTGTGTGGGAGTTTGTGAAGACAAAGGTACACTTTGTAAGAAGGGTGTAAGGGAATATTAAGAGGATGTTGGGGATAAGGTTTGGTTATGTAAACTGTAATTAAGAGAAGATTAAGAAACAATCAAATTGTCATTAAGAAAGAAAAGGGTTTAGACAATTGTGATTATGTGTTGGGAAAATTAAAGGTTACTTATATTTTCAAGTAACTCAACGTCGAGAATCCATAATCTCATCACTCGTGACTTTCTACGACTCGACGTTCTCAACTAATACCTTGGTACAAACAAGCCAAGTGCTTTGCCTTGATGTAAAGCATGTCCCATGCGAGAAAGGATGCGTTTACGCAAAGTGACCTTTGACTCAGATTGACCAATAAGGGAGTAAACCCGTTACATGATTAGAGAAGACGTATGCACGGGCTATGAGTATATGAATGCTTTCACTTGATATTACGTGAAATAAATAAGCTCCCTAGGTTTAGAAAAGCCTTGGCTAGAGGCGAGAGTTAGAAAACATGAGTTGGTGTTTTCCCATAAGTGGGTATTTTAAAAGTAGGATCTCTCTAATCCCGAAACTCGTTTCGAGTGTTCTCAATTAAGCACATAGCATATTCATACCTGACTTGAAAGATCCACATTTGTCGGGTNAGACGTATGCACGGGCTATGAGTATATGAATGCTTTCACTTGATATTACGTGAAATAAATAAGCTCCCTAGGTTTAGAAAAGCCTTGGCTAGAGGCGAGAGTTAGAAAACATGAGTTGGTGTTTTCCCATAAGTGGGTATTTTAAAAGTAGGATCTCTCTAATCCCGAAACTCGTTTCGAGTGTTCTCAATTAAGCACATAGCATATTCATACCTGACTTGAAAGATCCACATTTGTCGGGTAAGGGGAAAGCCGACTTTCAAAATTCGTCCTGACATTCACAGAACCCTGGCGCGTCTCCCACGCGTTGACGCGTGGGCAGCGCGTCAGGAGCAGATGTGAATGTTGGGGAATTTTGGCTAACGTTTGTTATTTTATGTGTTTCGAAGGTTTATTTGTTATCATTAAAACATTAGGAGATCTCGTCAATGTTGCCTCAACACATAGGTTGTGCTGGTTGTTGCATAGGTTGTGCTTCAGCTGATCTTGTTTGTCTTGCAATCATTCCATTCCTTGTCATTCTTCCTGGCCGATTTTGTCTTCCCTCCTCTTATTTTCAAGTGACCACTGTTAGAACTCCCACCTCTCTTATTCCTTTTTCCCATAAAAAAAATATTCTTCCATCACCAAACACCCCTCTCATATTTGAAGATCCCATCTCAAACTCATTAAAATCAGTGTTCACAAACCTAGGAATATCATGATCATCTACCAGCTCAGTCTCAATGTTTTGTTTCTTTAGGCCTTCCGGCTTTTCCTTTTTCTTTAAGGACTGAAGGTATTGTTCCGTTTGTATATCCCTTCTTGTTGTGCCCAGTTTAACCACAGTTATGACAAGTCATTACAACACTTGCCCTGCTAAAAATGTTTAAATAACTATTGCAACAACAAAGATAAATGATGTGCTAAGTATTATATTGTGTTGATCAGACATGAGAGTCAAACTTGTCTAAATGGAATTTCCAAATCGTCACCCAATAACTCTAAAAACCAGCTCCAATTATCTTTATTCTCAACTGTTACGACAGCCCGTGCGACGGGGAATATGTGGTTATTCCCGTCTCTACCTACTGCTGTTAATATCTCCCCAGGGTTTGTTTTTTTTTTTCTTTTTTTTTAAAACAGTCATCCAAAGCAAGTATCTTACGACATCCTAATTTCGAACCTTCTTTCAAACCGTTGAAACATATGTAAAATCTTTTCAAAGTAGGTCTTGTCATCAGGATTCACCATCACATCTACTTTAACTATACTACCCTCATTTGAGTCCACTAACGCCTTTGCATAAGACTTAAGCAACCCATAATGATCTTGGATGGTACCATCCCTTTCATTCAATGCATATATCTTAGCATTCCTACACTGGGTACGGCTAACAATGCATTTGTATTTCCTCAACACTAGTTTAGCTATATTGTTTATAGTGATTTCAAGATTCATCCTAATCCTATCTCCAAATTGCCTTCATATCCATTTATAATTAACTAGCCTGCCATAATGGAAACTTCTAACACACGTGTGGGTATCCTTCAATGAAATAACTTGAAATGTAGATTCTCATCTCATCATCTTATCGTAATACCTCCAAAGTCATTCTGAATTGCTAGCCTTCTCAAAAGGATACTTGTGGTAATTTCTCTATTTGTCTTTGCTTGGATCCTTAAGTGTCTCTTTCCGTTGACAACCTTTTGCAATCACCATGTTTTTTGTGCTCCTCTCAAACCAAAGTGAGAACCCATTTGCCAAGGCATAATAGGTAAGGCACTCTTTAAACATCTCCACATTTGGGAACTTCTGTCCAAGCTGTGAATAGATACAAAGTAAGAGTATAGTAAGTATGTGTTACACTGAGTTGGTTAACAATACTTAACAAGAAAAAATATAAGTATTACCTCTGGTTTCTTGAGTGTCCAATGAGTTTGATCATCATAAATAGGGTACTGGTCATCCTTGTTTGGTTTCTGAACAACGGAAAAAGGGTCTCTTATCCCAACTCCATTACCCTTTAACTGCTTCACCAAAGCTTCCATGTACTTTTCATGTTGCCTAACTAATGTTCCTAAACCAGTGGGCCCTGCTGCATCAACAACTTCAGGTCTGTCGTTGTCATCTTCATCATTTCTTTGTTCGGCATCTTGGTCATCTTCATAATTTCCTTGTTTCTGTTCAATTTTCCTCTTTCTCAGTTGAATAACCTCATCTTCACCGTTACTAAGATAATTATAGGACTTATCAAATTCACAACCCGACTCATACGACTCATACCCAGAAGACTCGTTACCATACCTGTCATTTTTGTCTTCACTTTCACTATCAGAATCTGAGGATACATGGGGATTAGTGTTCTTGGTTAAACCAGTATCCCTAGGAACATTGCTTCTATTCTATTTTGTTGCCTTTATTTTTGCTGTCATAACAAACTTGCCTTTATCGAGTTTCCTTTGCCTTGCTAGCACAACATCGTCAATGTTACCATCTGATTGAGCATCATCATGCATATCATCTACATTATCCACCACTCTATCGTCAACCCTATCCGGTACAACCTCATCAACTACAACTTTATCAGTAACCATATCAACAACCTCATTCTCCACAACCCTATCCTCTACAACATCATTCTCCACAACCCTATCCTCTACAACCTCATCAACTACTACTTTCTCTGCTACCTTATCAGGGACAACATTGTCCTCTTTATATACCTCATCTTTAGTTAGGAATGGGTAATCATATAAAAAGTCATCTTCATGATTCCACACTCTAGTGAATGTAACCTTACCCTCAAAATCTTTTCTAAGTGGCCTATCCTTAAGGGGATGAGACCTTAAGTAAGGAGAGTGTGCTTCTTCCTCAGCCCAAGCAACCAGCTCCTCAACAGACATATTATCGACATCCTTTTTCATCCTATCATGTTGCTTTCTTTTTTATGTGACTTCAGAGTCCGAACTTTCTAAACACAAATTGTGGTGGTAATAGGGTGCTAAGTTTTGGGGTGAATGAGCAACATACAATTCTACTGTCTTATGTTGTTTAGCTAGATCATATAAAGCATGGACATCTACCCTTTCAATGATTTTTAACCCTCTACTATCAATGTCTAACTCAGGAATACAAATGAACAAAGCCCATATATTATTCCTTATCTTAGCAAGTAAAATATCTAAAAGAGGGCTAAACATAATCCTATCAATTGATGACGCCTCTATTATAATCTCCCTACCATATTCATACCTTAAGGGGTCAAACATAAATACACCATTTTAGTGTATTTTGAACACCACATCAAGTGGTATGTCCATCAGACCTGTATAAATAAAAAAAAAAATCAAAACCCTAATTTCATGAAACCCTAAAAAACATATTTTTATAATAAATTAATACAATTGGGGTAAAATAAAAACATTAAATACTAGATGGAATATACCTTTTGTCTTTGACAAATTATGGAAAGTGACAAACAATTTGTAGTATTTAAAGTGGCTGACGAATTAGGGTTCGAAAACACTTTTGGGGATCTTGAAAGTGATCTATCAACACAAATGTGGTGTTTATAACTGAGATAAGGTTGTATTTGGTAAAGTTAACCTAGTACAAAAAGTGGTTGACATGTGACGGGTATGGGGAGGGAGTGTGTTGGGAGAGAAAAGGCGTGTGTTGTTTTCCACCGTGTAATTTTTATGTTTAAAAAAGTATTAACCGGCAACCGGACAAGGGAGTAACATAATGCACATAAAAGACAAAATAGTCGAAGCATTTTTTTGTTCGCTACGCAGAAGTAACATTTTTGGTAAATATAGTACTATTTAGAGAATTACCGATCTCACTTTTATTGTTTATCAACAATGTTTTTACACTTTGTGATATGTATGTTAGGAATACGATTTTTGTATAAGAAAGATTCGGTCACCCCAGATACGATTAAGCATTGTTTAGCTCGTAGTATTTATAATAGTTAGTAGAACGTAGATTAGAAGTAGTTAGTATTCGCGGAAGAAGGGCGGGTCTTTACCCACTGTATGCCTGATCCGCAGCCTAAGTGGCAAAAACTCATGTACATATAAAAGCCCTCTCCATCCTTGGAGAGGGTAATCCTTCTCATAATCTATTTTCTTTTTTTTTTTGTTTTCTCTCAAGGCTTCACCTTCTTTCTCTCTCTAACTTTCTCTATCTAAATTCTTCTTTTCTTTCTTACATGTAAACGAATCAAACCATAAGATCTATACGTGTTTGTGAGCTTATTTAGTATTCTACAATTGGTATCAAGAGCCATGGTTACATCCTAGGGATTGTAGAACTTATGGTGTATGGTTTGTTTTGGTTTCTATTAGTTTAGGGTGGTTTTACTTAGTTTTGATCTTGTTCGTGGTGATTCTTGTGTTCTTTCTTGTACTTCTTGGATTAGAGGGGTTAGATTCATCTAGTCTATCAGTTGGTTGGGCTAGATCTAACGTTTGTGAAGTGTACGAGTAATTTTGGAACCTTTTCTTGGCAGCGGTTTTCTCCTCGTTAAGGTGTTCTTCTCAGCGGTTAGTTTGGATTTTAGCGGTTTGTGTCCAGCGGTTAGTACATCTGGTCAGCGAACATAACGCTGTACTTTGTACTGTTTCAGCGGTTTACTCTTCAGCGGTTATTCTATCAGCGGTTTCTTTCTGCAGCGGTTACTTTCGTCAGCGTTTACTTAACCAGCGGTTAAATTTGTTTAGCGGTTAACTTAACAGCGGTTACTCTGTCAAGCGGTTATCATAGCCAGCGGTTTAATCCACAGCGGTTACTCTGTCAGCGGTTAGTTTTGTCAGCGGTTACTTGTTAGCGGTTTAATTGTCAGCGGTTAGTTATCTTAGCGGTTTTCCAAGTTGACTTTAGTAAAATCCCGGGAAAGAATCGATTTCTCGGTTTAAGTCACGTGTGTTGTAA